>CATIWJ010200771.1:0-11331 GCA_949640765.1 Croton laevigatus | reverse complement strand
ACACACACACACACACATATATATTCAAAATTATAAATCTTTCTTCATTTTTAAATCTTATTCATAAAATTATTTTCTAAGTTATTTTAGGTACTTTGATTTTCCTCAAAATAAACTTAGATACCTTTAAAAATATTTGATCTTAATTAAACTATTACTTTTAGTAATACTTTTAAATATCTTGACTTAATAAATTATTTAGGTGGTAACTTATAAATATTTTATTTAAAAACCCAATTTATATATATTTATATACTTATATTTATTTTCAAAATAACTATTATTAATAAATGAGTACTTAGTTTTTCCAAAAATATTTATTTTTAGTACTTAAAATAACTTGAATAAAAATTAAATTTAATATAATATTATAATATTAACATAATTAATAAGTAAATTAAATTGAATTTGTAAATAAATGAATAATAAAATAAATAAATATTAAATTATTTAAGGAAATGAGCAATTATGAAAATTAAAGTAAGAATGAATACCCTACAAAATATATGTGTATATAGAAAAGTAACAAATTTAAAGAATTGATAAGGAAAGGAAAATAAATAAATAAATAAATTCATACAAATTAAATGGGTGTTTAATATTGAATTAATAATATTATCAAAAAATGAAATAATAATAGTAATAAAACCCCCATAACTTTGACGGGTGTTTAGTAAAGCAATAAAATAAAATAATAATAATAATAATAATTAATCTTTATTTCCATCGTACCCATATAAATGGCTCCGACTATTTATTAAAAATCTCAATAATTTACTTAGATAAAATCATAAATAGCAATAACTAATAACGTCAAATTATTTAATGCAAAATATTAAAAACCATACATAAAATAAAATAAAATTTAAAGTATCAAACCTCAGTCTCCATCGTTACGATTCATATCCTTTTATTCCTCGGACTGTCTTTTGTCCTATCATTGTCCATTTTCAAAGTCATAAGGTGTTGTCCAATAATCTATATTTTGTCCATTTTTGTTTAAATATCCCCATTTATATCATATAATAATTTTTAATTGGATTTTTTTTAATTGTCCTTAATTTAATTATCCAAATATTTGAATAATTAGATCTCTAATTATTTTTATACCAATTTATACTCATTTATTAAGTTTTATAATATTTTAAGCTTAATTTAATGCCCTCATAATTTATTTAGGTCCCGAAAATATTTAATTAACAAATTAATTCGGAATTAATTATTAAATCAGACTTTTGGACCCAATTGTAGAGCTAAAATAAGTTTTAGAGGTCAACTTACAAATATGGAGGACTAAATTGAAACACGGGTGTAAACTTCAGGGATCATGTTGTAAAATTGACGCAGACGGGTCTGCTGAAGCGTGCCCAAAACGACAGAGCGGCCCGCACGCCCATACGCCGCACGACGAAAGCTCGCTCCCGAACGACAGGGACGCCTCATCGAGGATTCTAGCCGAACGACACTACTACCCCGCCGAACGACAATGCTTTTAGATTTCAGCCCCTTCAAAGCAACAATGGCCTATAATTTTGTGTTTTCTCCCAAATTTTTTATGCCTACCCAAAATTTTTGGCATCTTAATGAATTCTCAGCAGTTAGGGGTCTATTTATAGCCTTAAGACAGTGCTCAAATAATTTTTAGACCACAATTTTTGCAAAATATCATTTAATCAACTTTAATTATTTTGGGCCAACTTATCTAATCTTGTCTCCCACAAATCTTACCTGAAGTTGGTATCCAAAGCTTATAGATAATATTTTTTGATAAGGTTTGATGTTTTACTATTTTACGGACGTAAATTTGAATTTACGGTTTTATCGCATTTTACCCGGTGTGGGTAAAAATTGACCGATTTCCGAAATCTAGAAAAATTATACTTAAAACGATCGTCATGAAATCTAGATTCCAAATTTTGATATTTTACGACTAAATTCTGAGTCTAAAATTCTTCGAGAGTCAAAATGACCAAAATGCCATCGGAGTCGGAAATTGCAATATCATACTTAAAATGACCATCTTTTCGACTTAATTATTATTTAGACATTTAAATCATCAAATTACTTTAGAATAATCCATTCTTAAATTTTTATATAGTTAATTACGTCTTAATCTAATAATTTTAATAAATTACCATTTAGTCCTTAAATTAATTTTTTGGCTATGACAAATCAGGCTATCAAACTGCTACGAATTTTTTTACAAAGGAACAATGGTGATCAGGTGGTTAGTACCTTTCCCTGGTGAAAATTATGGAAGATGAAGATTCCAAGAAAATGGCAAGTTTTTATCTGGTGATTAATTTGGAAGGGACTTCTAGTAGGGGAAATCTAGTTAAACGACTACCTCACAAGTCCAACAAGTGTGTCTTTTGTGACGAAACTGAAAATGAACCACATCTTTTCTTTAGATGCACATTTGCAAAGGTAGTATGGTTCTTCTCGCCACTTGGTTTTTGGATGGATTCTATCTAGGAAATTTTGGTGGAAAAATTGTGTAGTGAAAGTGTTTATGTCTAGGGGTATACAAAATCGGTTTGGTCCTCGAAAACCGATAAGTAAAATGGCACACCAAAAACTGATTCTTACACCCTTTCTTGTTCCACGGATCGGGAGGCATGCGACTCTACCTCCTCGTCCATCACTCTTTACGATTCTCGAGACATTCTACAAATAAACAAATAAGTAACAACACCTATTCAGCTTCCAGCATTTATATACACATCCCTATTTTGGCATGTACATATTTTGAATACTCATTTAATATATTAAAATATTTCTTTTTATATATATCCAAAATATTTGCCTTACATACCTATTGTTCCACATTTACATACAAAAAGAATCAAACTATGCTAGGTTAACATTGCGTGCTTCTTACAACATTACGTTATACATATTAGCCAAAAACAAAAACAAAAGCCATCCTATTTCCTATTTCATTCAGTTCTCTATTGATCCTTTAAAAATGTAAGAAGCTTCCTTATCCTCACTTGGATCCGACTCGATCCAATTATTATAGTTTACAGCTACTTCTCTTCCTATAGCTGTCCAAACAAATCCTTCTAGAGGGTTCAATTCATCCCAAAATTGACCAATTCTAGAGTGCCTATCAGTTGGCTCCGAGTTAGAGCCTCGACTCTTTTGGTCATTCCCCATCTTTCTAACTTGTTCATGCATATGCTCTAATTCCCGAGTTAATGCTTCTATGGTCTTCTGCATCTCCTGTAGCTTATCAGAATCAATTATCACCTATTTTCGCTTCTTTGTAGGAGCTTTTCTTTGCTTGCCTCCACTATAGGTTGCTTACCTTTATCTTTCGGGTGATCTTTTTCTACCATTTTGCCTATACACTCAATCAACAAACATTAATGATACTTATTGTAATATCCCCCAACTATTTCCTAGATCACTATCTTCGACCTAGTCCTATTTAATTCATATACTCTTTTTATCTTCCTAATTAAACTTAGAACCGGCTAAATCGATGCTCTGATATCACTAAATGTAACACCCTATCTAGGTCTTAGGTTAAACCCGGATGGAATGCCACATTCCATAACATTGCAACTCGACCCGCGAAAAAGCCGAGATGAAACGCTACGTTTATGGTTGAACTTTGGTATTTCCCTTTATTTACTATTTTATTTTATCTTAAATTTTACGGGAACTTTTGCCGAAAATTTACTTTTATTAAATTTGGGCCTAAGAGACCTTGGATTACTATACTTACATGCCACATCGCATTATCCATTCTACATGCATTCACCACACAATCATTCTCATTCACGCATTGCCATAATACATATATACTTATACAAGCTCACACACACAAACATACCTGTCACATCCCATTTTTCATTCATACGATAATTTATAAGTTGTCATATGTTAATAGTGCCCTTGTCGGGAGTTCCGGGTCCCGAGGCGTGGAAGCGTCAGAGTTGACCTCAGAATTTGTGCTAACATCAGATAGACTTGAGATAATTTCCACATTGTTAAATTATTGTTATGAGTTGGGCTAATAAATGTAATATTGGACCTTAGAGATTTGGAATTTAAAGAAAAGAATGGAAGTGGGTATAAGTTGGGCCAAGCCCATCCAAATGAGTCTAAAACTCATGACCTAAGAGAAACACTATAAAACCCCAAAAATATCTCCCTTTCTACATATTCTAGACATTTCCACCATCTTCCCACACTCTCCACCGTCCCCTTTCCCCCCTCTCTTTTCATCTCCTTCAAACATTTCTCTCTTCCATTTCCATCATCAAACTTAACTTCCTATCTCCCTCAACTTCAATCAGCCCTTCCTCATTCAAGCTTAAGGAAAACTCTTCAAGATTCATGATCAACCACTCATGGAAAGATAGGAATTGAGGTAAGAGATGGGTTTGATGTTAGGGTTTACTTCCTTAGGATTTGTGATGGATCAAGTAAGGCTTGAGTAAATCTCTTGTTAGAATTATTTAGATCAAGTTAGAAAATTGTAAATCTTTGGTATAATGAGAAAACCCTAAGTAAGAAAGATAGGGTTTTCACTTGATTCTTTAAATATAAACTAAATATATGTGTTTTATTGGTGATGTAGAAGTCAAGAACAAGGATAAAGGTAAAGAGGTGGCTTAGCTCAAGGGAGAGCTAAAGATTTTGAGGTTTGGTGCTTTATAACTGAAAACTTGTATTTTCTTGCATTTGATTTTTATTTTTGAATGTTTGATTGAGTTTCTTTTGATTTTAAAAGGGTTTTTATGTACTAAGTGTTTAAGAAAAGGCTTGGTATTATTATTTCAAAAGTTTACGTTGTAAAACTTGGGTTTTGTATAAGTTATGCTTTGTCATTCCACTTCAACCTAATTTTTCTTGTTGAAAATGACTTTATTTCAAAAAACCATAAAGGCTTTTTTGTACCCTTGGATGTTAGCTTTACCATGCTTTTTAAATCACCTCAATTGAAATTATAAATAAAAAGTTATGACCGAAATAGTGAGAGACGTGCAAGCTGGAAATGCTCCTGGAATGCACTTTGCGGGATGCGTGCGAGACCAAAACACCCTGTTTTTGTTGTTGTCATGCATGCAAAACCAACACCAGAAGCACCTAGGATGTTTATATTAGCTGTCTCAGTCGTGACAAACATTTTAGAGACCGTCTCGCTAGCTTCGGTGCCCAAAAACATTGTTTTTCACCCGAATCAATTGCACTTGATTTTATTTAATGTTAAATGGTTTTGAAATATCAAGAAAATTATTACATGATGTACATGACAAATGAAAAATGGAAAGGTGAGACAAATACTCATATGTTGAGTTATGTGAATGTGATAAAGAATGAAAATGAGAATTGAACGAGCATGATATTCATGAAATGAGAACAAATATTTGTGAATTGTTATTTATCTTATTTAATGCTCGTGTGGCTCGCATTAGAAAACTAGTGATAAGAATACGATGCATCGTAGGGTTGAAAACTACGGTAATGATATTGATATGAGAAATGATATTGATATGAAAATGATGTTTAAATGACTTATGAAATGAAATGAGAATACATAATCTATGTTATCAGCTTTATAGTCTACAAATGGCTATACGGGATACGCATAGGACCCCGATTCTTATTGTTGAGTTCTTTTGAGTGCCGCTAGAGCTAAAAAAAATAAATAAACAAAACCTGATCAAGTTGCAATGCGTGTTATTTATTAGCTCTATATGAATGCTTTCATGATTATAACATGCTTTTACAAATTAACTTCTTAAATGTTTTACTATGCTTTACTTTATATGTTTTAAAATAAATATCATTTTCAACTTTGGTTAAAGCACCCACTGAGCAAAAGTTTGCTCAGCGAGTTTACTTGTCTAAACTTGCAGGTCGAAGATTAGTAGAGTAGACACCGGTCGTAGTTAGTCGCTTTCAGCATGGACACACAAGCTTCTGGGTACAACCTTTTGGACTTTTGTATTATTTAGAATTGGCATGTACATGAGGTTGTTAAGGCATATATATAGCATTGTAATTATTCTTTTGTTGTAACACCCCTAGGCCCACGAATGAGTATAGAAGAAGCATTACCTTCTTGGTTAAAAGTCGGTTAAACTATCATTATATATATATTTTTTTCATATAAATATATATACATATGCACATCATACAATTCATCCATGCCTAAATTATATAACACATGTCACTAACACTTCTATACACTACCCTTATAACCTTCCACTCTTTCTCTCAAATATTCATTCATTTCTACATATTAATCATACATATCTCAACTACCGTACTATTACATATTATTCTAATACAATTACATAAATTCTAAGTCACAAATTAATAATTACATAGCTTAACTAGCCTTAATCAATTCATGTACATGCCAATCTAATTAATACAAAAATAGTAATTATACTCAAAAGGCTTGCGTTATTGATGCTGAGAGCGACTGGCTGCGACCGATGTTTACTGTACTAATCTTCGACCTATGAGTTTAGACAAGTAAACTCATTGAGCAAACTTTTGCTCAGTGGGTGCTTTAACCGAAGTTGAAAATGATATTTATTTAAAAACATATAAAATAAAGCATAGTAAAATATTTAAGAAATCATCTAATAAAAGCACGTTATAATCTTGAAAGCATTCATAATAAAACATTTATAGAACTAATAAATAACAAGCATTGTAACTTGATAAGGTTTCGTTAAATTGAATTTTAGCTTTAGTGGCACTCAAAAGAACTCGACGATAAGAATCGGGGTCCTATGCGTATCCCGTATAGCCATTGGGCTATCACGCCGATACCATAGATTTCTAATTTAATTTCACGAATCATTTCAACATCATTATTCATATCAATATCATCTTTCATATCAAAATCATTACCGCGGTTTTCAACCCTATGATGCATCGTATTCTTATCACTAGTGTTCTAATACGAGCCATATGAGCATTAAATAAGATAAATAATAAGTCACAAGTATTTGTTCTCATTTCATAAATTTCATATTTATTCAATTCTCATTTTCGTTCCATATCACATTCATAACTCAACATTTATGTATTTATCTCATCTTTCCATTTTCCTTGTATCATGAGTATCATATAATGCATTTCTTGATATTTCAAACCATAAATCATGAAATGAAATCAAATGTAATTGATTCGGGTGAAAAACAGTGTTTTTGGGCACCGTCATAAGCGAGATGACCCCTAAAATGTTTGTCGTGACGGAGACAGCTGAGACAAGCATCCTGGGTACTTCTGGTGTTGGTTTCACATGTGCGACATCAACAACAGGGTGTTTTGGTCGCGCTCGCGACTAGCAAAGTGAGTTCCAGCAGTATTCCCAGCTTGCGCATCTCTCACTGTTTCAGCCATAACATTTTATTTACAACTCCAATTGAGATGATTCAAAATGCATTGTAAATATAACATCCAGGGATACAAAAGTGTCTTCTATGACTTTTCCAAATAAAGTCTTTTTCAATATGAAAAATCATGTTGAAGTAGAACCATAAATATGACTTATACAAAATCCAAGTTTCACAACACAAATTTTTGAAATAATGATACCAAATCTTTTCTTAAACACTTAGCACATAAAAACCCTTTTTTAAAATCAAAAGTAACTCAATGAATCATTCAAAAATAAGAGTCAAATTCAAGAAAACACAAGTTTCGGTTAGGAAGCACCAAACTTTGGTTTTAAGCTTTCCTTTTACTCTAAGCAACTCCTTTGCCTTAGCCTACTTGTTTCTCCTCTTGAGGTCTATAAAATACAATCATTTAGTTTACACCCAAGAGAAAACTCAAAACCCTAACTTAGCTTCATCATTCAAAAGAATAACAAAACCCTAACCACAACTTCTTACCTCTAGATCTTCTAGCCTTCCTTGAGGTTTCTCCCAACTCCTAGATGATTAAACCCAAATATATTCTTTACTTTTAGAGAGAGAGAGAGAGAGAAAGAGAGAGGATCGGCTATGGTGATGGGTAAGAGAGGAAGAGGATGAAGAAGGTGAAGTAGAGGAGAAAAGAATGATAGAGAGAAAAGAGAAAGGGTGATATTTTTTTGGTATTTAGGCTTTGGTTTAATTTTTGAATGTATAAGTGTTTGGGTGGGCTTGGCCCAATGCATACCCACTTCCTTTCTTTTTAAATTTTCAAATCTTTAAGGCCCAACTTTATATTTATTAAGCTAAACCAAAAACACATATCCTAACACTATTCATTCTTATAAATGGCCTAACTCAATAATACTAAATAACTATTATGAAAAATACCTTAGGTCTTATCCAATGCTAACACGAATTCCAAGGTCGACTCCGACGCTCCTATGGCTCGGGACCCGGGACTCCTAAAAAGGACACCATTAGCAATTAATGACTCATAAATTACTAACTAATTGAAAAA
Organism: Croton laevigatus; assembly: GCA_949640765.1. Classification (NCBI taxonomy): domain Eukaryota; kingdom Viridiplantae; phylum Streptophyta; class Magnoliopsida; order Malpighiales; family Euphorbiaceae; genus Croton; species Croton laevigatus. The sequence goes on along the minus strand of CATIWJ010200771.1, from coordinate 2,919 downwards.
TGGGATGTTACATTTGTGATCCTAGTATTAGTACGATTGTATTAGAATGATATGTATTGGTATGGTAGTTGATTAGTTAAAATATTTATGATTTATATGTAAAAGTGCATAAATGTTTGAGATGAGGAATATGAGGTTATAAGGGTAATGTATAGAAGTGTTAATGACATGTGTTATATAATTTATGCATGGATGGATTGTATGACGTGTGTATATATATATATATATATGAATATGAGGTTATAAGGGTAATGTATAGAAGTGTTAATGACATGTGTTATATAATTTATACATGGATGGATTGTATGACGTGTGTATATATATACATATATGTATATATATATGTATATATATGTATATATATATATGTATATATATGTATATATATATATATGTATATATATGTATATATATATAAGACTAGGATATCCGGCTTTTAACCAAGAAGGTAACACTTCTTTTGGACTCATTCGTGGGCCTAGAAGGAGTGTTACAATACCTACCTATTACAAGTCCTGAATACATACATATTTATAGTATCGTCCTACACTACTAGCTATCACTAAGATTATTACATATTAAATAATATAGCTATAAATAAGTCATAACTGTATGTACATGCCAAAGCTATTACAAAACCAAATACTATTACAAAATATAATACTACCAAAAGTACTGCCGGGAAGCTTGATGAAATTTGTTGTTGTTGCTATAAAATCTTCTATCAACTACCTACGAGATACAAAGAAAATATATCTCGCTGAGCAACTACTTGCTTAGTGGGTATATAGCCATCTCAAGGTATTTTGCAAATAGGTTTTGAGAGCATATGTAAAATTTGATAACCCTTTTTCAAACTTGAAAATAATCATGTGAATTTCAACATGCTTTTAAATCATCAAGTAACAATTGAATCACATTTTAGTTTCTTTGCTCCACAGGCATGGTAGAACTACAACGATAAGGCTTAGGGCTAATTTCGGTCATTGAAAGTAGCCGTAGCTACTCCGAGTAATTGCCATTTGGATCATAGATCGTGGTCAAAGCCATGCCCAATTTGGTCATAGTTATGCCCAATTTTCATTAAGATTTTCTCATGCGCGTTATAGTACGTGGACGTTGCCAAAGCTATACCTAATGTTACCATTTCACTTCACATGTCATTTCACATATCACTGCGCAGTTTGCCCGTATGTTGCGACACACCCTTATCATAGGGTTCGTACTAGCCAAGTAGAGCATTAAGTCATTTTTCATTCATTCTTGCATTACATATTCATTACTTCAAATATTACAAGGTTTCTTCACATTCATACTTTTCTTTGGTATCCAAAATCATCATTCAACGTAGAAAATTTAGGTAAAACATTTATAATCATGCCTACAAGGATGTTCTTATACTTAAAATTTGCTTTTTGAGGTGTTAAACAAGTTATCCCAACATTATAAACTTTTTAATTGACTTTCAAGTGGTCTCGCATAAGATACAACCTTCTGGAACTGATCCGAAAGCCATCTCGCGCGAGATGCCAGCTTCTAGAGCTGGTTTACAGGTGTCTCATGCGAGACAAATGCTTCTGGAATTGATTGGAAGTTGTCTCATACAAGACACATGCTTTTGGAAATTTTTACAGTATTGCGTGAGACAGTCTTAATCTTGCACAAGATGGTACAAATTTTAGCTTGCGCACCGGTTACTCTTTTAGCCATAACTTTTGATTTAGAAAACTAATTTAGGTGATTCAAAATGCATTGGAAATTTTATTTCAAGGCCTATAAAAGTGCCTGGTATCACCAATTCAAAATCCAACATTTTCTATGAGAAAATTTAAGTTAAAAAATATAAACTCTACTTACTTTTCAAAATTAATTCTTCAAAAACTCAATTTTCACACAATACTCATACACTTAGCTCAACACCAAAAAAAAATCACAAATACCACAAAACAACACATTTGCAAACATAAAACAATTTAAAATAGAGATGGTTAGGTACCAAACCTTAGATTTCAAGAGCTATCCATAAGCTCAAGCAACTTCTTTTCCTTTGTTCTTGACTTCTCCTTCAATATTTCCTACAAGATATCAACCATATCAAAACCCTAACTTAAATAACTCTATTCTTTCTAACTTCTAATTCTATTTCTAACTTATCTCTACTATTAATCTACTCAATCTTTCATTCTCAACAAAAACCCAGATCATTTTCTACCACATATCAAACTAGGGTTTAAAATCCCTTACCTTATTTTATCTTTAGCCTTTCCTTTGCCTTAACTAAGCTTGAGAATAACTTCTTTAAGCTTGGTGTAGTGATGGCTATGGATGATGTGAAGAAGAAAATGAGGATGTAGGTTTTAGAGAAGGGAGAAGAGAGAAATGGAGAGAGGTGGCGGGTTGGAAGAAGAAAAATGAAGGGAATGTAGGGTTTTTCCACCCTTCTATTCCTTTATATATCAAGGTTAATGGGTTTGGGCTAAGTTCTTTGTAACATCCCATTTTCTCAATAGCTAGTATTTTTAGAGTTTGCCTTAGCTAACAGTGTTTTCTATAGGCATTCCGGATCTCGAGGTTTAGAATCGTCGAGATGATCTCGGAATGCGAGCTAGCATTTCCCCAGAGTTGAGGTAAACCTCTAATTGTTAGCTAATACTGGATTTATGAACTTGGGCTTAAAATTGTTATGGTGGGCCTTATGGTAAACAAAGGAGGAGATAGGGAGAGAGAGAGAGAGAGAGTTTTGTATTGGGCTAGGCCATAAACTCTACAAATAACTCTTAAAAATCCACCCCAAACCACCCATGCTCTACCATTGTCTAGAAAGATCTTCAATTCTCTCCACTCTTCAACGTCCCTCTCCCCTTTCATTCTCTATCTCACTATTTTCCATCATCTTCATCAACTTCTACTCCTTCTTCC
>CATIWJ010200739.1:0-13991 GCA_949640765.1 Croton laevigatus | reverse complement strand
TGGAAGAAGTTTTGCTGGTGTCATATGTTAAAAGATGTTAAGATCAGAACCGGAACATATGACAGGCCAGAAGACTTGCACATTGTTGAAGGAAAAAGTGTTTACGAGTCTCTGCCAGTTTTTAAAGAAAATGAGCGAGTTCTGTTTGAATTAACATGGTGAAAGTAAGACATTAGTACCATTTTGGTTCATTTTATCACATATTTGTTAACAGCCCTTTAATATTTTCTAGTAATTACTTTGTTGATTTCTTTGGCTTTCACTCGTATCGTTTTTGTTTGTTGTCACTTGTCAGTCATGAATCAAAGGCGAAAAGAATAGAGTTTTGTGAGGAGTTTACAAGAGAAAGATTCAAGATTGGAATTGAAGAAAGATTCAAAAAATTATGCCCCTCTGTTAAATTATGGAACTATAATGCTGTCATTGTTGCTAAGTATGAAGTTTCATTTTATTTCGTAATTTTTAGAGAAACTTCCATGCAAAATTGAGTCTAATGTTCTGAAACATAGTTGTTGATTTATTTTGGCATCAAATGGATTGGTTTGGATTCTTTTTTATGTTTTAAACCATGGAATAAGTTTTTTCCTAGAGAAACTTATTGTAGTTTTTAGTTTATTGGTATTGGATATTTGGATGAATAGAATAGAATTGGCTTTTTGGGTTTTATATAATTGGAAGATTATAGAAAACTTTTTGATAAGTGGACTGAATAGAATAGAACTTTATCTATTTGGTATTAAGAATAAGAGGACATTTCACAAATAGAAAATATTTTGGAACTCCAGTGTTCTGCTGTGCTAGTGGGCTTTATGTTTTGCCACCCCCTTTTGCAACTAGAGTATATTCCTATTTACGGGCAATATCACTGACTTATTTCTAGATGTTTCTTTTTCTTTTGAAAATGTTGGAGGTGAGAGCTTGGAAATCAAATACTTTAAACAAGAACAAAACATAAAACCAGAAACAAGAATATAAAATAGAGTATAACAGGGGAGAAACAGAAAATTAAAAAACAAAATTATATTTTTTCTTCTTTTTCTTCTTCATGATTCTGATTTTACTGAAGCTCCCTCACTTTCTCTCCTCTTTCACACATACATAAGAATAAGTATTTATAGAGAAAAGAGAGTTCCAGAGATAGGTGAGCTGTCCATTCTCTAGAACTTTCACACACATATGTTAGTCAAATAAATCAGCTAAAAATGACAGTAGTAGTGTCACACAGACACTCCTTCACTCCTTCTTGACACTATTGCTGCTAAAAAACTCTAGGTTTCTCCCTTAATTCTTCAAACCTGGACTTCTACTTCAACACCCCCTTGTGTTTGCTGAACCTGAAATTTTCTTTCCAATTTAACTTGAAGCAACTTCTGATTCAAGACATTCAAGGCTGGCTGGTGTTGATGAGATTACATCACACCCTCTTGATCTTCAAACCAGCTTCTCCTTGACATGAACATCAGTTTATAGACATGCAGGTCTTTTTCAATTTTCAGTTTAAAGACTTGACGGTCTTCTTCACATTTCAGTTTAAAGACTTGAAGGTCTTCATCAAAGGAGCAAACACTAATGAAAAAGAAGATCAGGACTATGAAACAAATATACAGCCTCCATTTTATCTTCTTCAAACAACACGTTCAGCTTGAAAAAATAACTCCAACATTTTGTTCATAAAACAGAGCTTAGATCTTCCAAAGAAAAAAAACACAACACTTTTAATTTTTTTTTTAAAAAAACAGCTCTTGCAAATTATTTCAGTAGTTTAAGGATTTTCTTGGTCCCTCAAAGCACTCAAAGCATATTTAGCAGTTTAAGGACATGCTATGGTCCCTCAAGCATGGTTTTTTCAGTTTAAGGACTTGTCAGTCCGTACTTCCAAGATTTTGCAGTTTAACGACATGCCGGTCCATTCGGAATTCAAGAACTTATATTTTCAGTTTAAGGACATGACGGTCCAAGGAGAACTCATATATTCAGTTTAAGGACATGCTGGTCCAACAAAGAGCAAGAGCAAACCAAAGAATTGAAAAATGGAGGAGTTTCCAGGATAACCGAAAAACAGGGGTTGTTTGCGGGAGTTGCAGAATCATAGTCAGCAGCTATAACAATGAGATTTTCCAACTAAATTCTCACAAATAATAAAGCGTAATTTTCACGAGAATGAAAGCAACCAAGAAAGCTTCAAGGAAACAAGGAGTGACCAAATTTTTTTTTTCCCACTAAAACAAGGCATGGCAGCTTACAGCTCATATAAAGGATAGCTGCAACTAAACCAAAAACATTTTTACAGCCCCTCAAAGACCATTGGAACTCTGATACCATTTGTTGGAGGTGAGAGCTTGGAAAGCAAATACTTTAAACAAGAACAAAACATAAAACCAGAAACAAGAATATAAAACAGAGTATAACAGGGGAGAAACAGAAAATTAAAAAACAAAATTATATTTTTTCTTCTTTTTCTTCTTCATGATTCTGATTTTACAGAAGCTCCCTCACTTTCTCTCCTCTTTCACACATACATAAGAATAAGTATTTATAGAGAAAAGAGAGTTCTAGAGATAGGTGAGCTGTCCATTTTCTAGAACTTTCACACATATATGTTAGTCAAATAAATCAGCTAAAAATGACAGCAGTAGTGCCACAGACACTCCTTCAGAAAACTACAAGGAGCCATTTCATTTACTGATTATAGATAGACAACAATTTAGATGAAACAAAGCTCCAACCAGCTAGGCTAGCATAAGACGAGGATGGTTTAGCTAAAGTATGAGCCACCCTATTCGATTGCCTTGACACATAACGAACAAAAACGTTGATTTTACCATTTTTAAAATAGATGTCATAATCAAAACTGAAACATATGACAGGCCAAAAGACTTAGAAGTTGTTGAAGGGAAAAGTGTGTATGGGTCTCTGCCTACTTTTGATGATGAAATAGAATGCATGCATTTGGATTTCATTTAAGACCTTGAATACTAAAATCATATAATTTCTTGACAATTATTTAGTAATTACTTCGATGATTTCTTTGGCTGATTCATTTGGTCGTTGCTCATATCTTTCTCATTTGGCTGATTCATTTTATTTTATTTAATTTTGTAATTGTTACATAAACTTCAAACCTTTTCAAGATAGGATTGATCTTCATTTCAGCTACTGAAATGTCTAGGTAAAGGTTCAGGATTTCCAGTCAGATTTATTGATTTCCTGCACCGAAAATGTAGTTCTAAGAATGGTCCCATTATTTTTCTAAAGCTTTTCGAGATAGGATTGATCAAGCAACAGGAAGACTCAGTTCACAGGATTTGGAAAACTGAAGTCATTTGATTTCCCTTCCATCAAGTTGCACTTCCTGTACTGGGTGGCCAATTATATAAAAATACCCTCAACTTTTACCGAATTCTTAATAATATCCAAAATTTAACTTTGTTTAAATTATACCCAATTCGAAAAGGTCAGTCTTAATAATACCCAAAATTTAAATTTTAGACTAAATTGAAATAAAAATTTGACCCAAACTCTTCCCTTATTCTGTTTTGGCCCCTAAACTTCTTATTCCTTTGCATTTAGGTCCATTCACACTATTTTCTTTAGATAAAGGGCCCCTAAACTTAATTTATCTTTTTAATTTAGTTCAATAGTTTAATTACTTAATTAAATTGGGATAATTTTAATAATTAAGTATTTTAAGGACCTAAATAAATTATAAGACTCTACAATTAAGTCCAAAATATTGTAAAAATTTATTAAATGAGTTTAGTTTGGTATAAAAATATTTAAAGACCTAAATATTTAATATTTGGACATTTTATTAAGGACAATTAACAAAGAATTAATTTAATAATTATTGATAAGAACTCAAAGATTTAAACATAAAATAAATGGGAGTAGTTAAATAAAAATAAGTTAGAATACGAATTAAATGACAATAATCTTATAATTTTGAAATTATTTGGTTCCTCTTCCTTTTTCTTGGACTGTCCTAACATCATCCAATTTTAAAATTTCAAAATTAAACAAAATAACGATATTAGGAAAGTCCGAGAAAAAGGAAGTGAAACCAAACAATTTCAAAATTGTAAGATTACTGTCCTTTAATTCGTATTCTAACTTTTTTTGTTTAACTACTCCCATTTATTTTATATTTAAATCTTTGAGTTCTTATTAATAATTATTAAATTAAATTTTTTGTTAATTGTCCTTAATAAAATATTCAAATATTAAATATTTAAGTCATTAAATATTTTTATACCAAACTAAATTCATTTAATAAATTGTTATAATATTTTAGACTTAATTGTAGCGTCCTTATAATTTATTTAGGTCTTTAAAATACTTAATTATCAAAATAATCCCAATTTAATTAAGTAATTAAACAGTTGAACTAAATTGAAAAGATAAATTAAGTTTAGAAGCCCTTTATCTAAAGGAAATGGGACAAATGGACCTCAATGTAAAGGAATTAGAAGTTCAGGGAAAAAAACGGAATAGGGAAAGAGTTTGGGTCAAATTTTTCTTTCAATTTAGGCCAAAATTCAAATTTTGGGTATTATTGAGACTGACCTTTTCGAATTGGGTATAATTCAGACAAAGTTGAATTTTTGGTATTATTAAGAATTCGGTGAAAGTTGAGGGTATTTTTATATGATTGGCCGTACTAGGTAGGCTGCATTCTGTGGTAGTAGCAGTAAGAAACCTGAATCCATTTGTAATGGTGGTCATTGAACGGCGGGTTTATACCAGCTTGTCTCATATCATAACTTCGGAACTCTTTCCTTCCTCGGTGCATATCTTCCAGATGCTTTTGGCAAGTTTAAGAACATTTGAGAAACGAAACCTGTTTCAGATAGTTGCAAATCATAGGACCATCTTCTCCAGCACTCTTGCATTCTTAAGCAACAAGCCCCACAAATTCTAGAACATATTATACTCTAAGGCAACAGTCATGAGATAGGATGACAAACAAGTAAAATTTGTCTTCTGCGACATGAAATTCTTGGCATAATTATGACAGACTTCCATATCCTCTTTAAATCTTATAAATTGAAGACAAACAATACCAAAGAAATAATTAGCCAAAAAAAACTTAGATGTACTTACCTGAATTTTGAACCAAAACATTACATTCCAAGAAATTTGTATTACGGTAACTGTAGCAAATACGTTGAAGAGGAGATCGAGAGAGAAACAAATTCCTGAACTTGAATTGACTATATCAAAAAGTACAGCCATTCGGCTCAGATCAAAATGTATGTCTTGATATTATTGGTGAGAAATAGTGAGAATTATTATTATCATTAACTACGTGCGTCTATCCCACCCAATACAACCATTTTGTTAACCCAAAAAAACTATACTCAAACACTTATTATTCGGATTGGTATTGGAGGCTTTAGAAATCAAACACTTATAATTAAAACAATACTCAAGAACACTTAAAAACTCTCAAACTTTGTTTATTAGAATAGAGGAGATTTATTTCTTTACGCTACAACATATTACATCTCTAGCCACAACATAAATTGTGGCTAAATCTAAAATTTCGGTGGTTAAATGTTTTTGCCACAACAAGTTTTTCCCGTGACATGCCGTAACTAGAAGTGGCATAACTAAAGCTTAGTCATGGGATTTATATGTGTTTTAGACTAAAAAATACTACCTCCAATTTTTTCAATTGTTTACGTTTCCGTTTTTGGCAAATTTTTTCAACTGTTTACGTTTTCTTTTTGGGTAAATAGGTTTAATTGTTTATTATTATTTCTGTATTGGTATTGGTGAAAAAGTAAGTGTTGTAAAGGGTTGAAAATTGTTTATTATTATTTTGTATTGGTATTAGTGAAAAGTAGGGTTGTATTGGTATTTGTGTTTTTAGGGTGTAAAGAAATGAAAAAATTGGAGGTAGTATATTTATAGCCACAGGATCTATGTGTCGTGGCTAAAAATCATATTTATAGCCACAGAACAAATTTTTAAATAGCCACAAGACTTATATGTGTTGTGACTAAAGAATTAAAAATAGCCACATACTTATAAGTGGCGTAGCTAATTTAGCTATGGGATTTAAGTTTATTGTAGCTAAATCTAATATTTCTAGTTACATAACCTATTGTAATATGACTAAAGTATAAGTATATTTAGTCACGAAAATAAAAGGTTAAAACAAAATTTTAGCCACAAAAAATAAATACTGGTAGCTATTTTCATTTATAATATGAATATAATTTTGTAGCTAAATGAACATTTTTTGCCACAAACATAAACACATGGCAAATTTTATGACATCTAGCTACGATGGATTAATCCGTAACTAAAAGTAACAAATATTACCACAAATAATCAAATCATAAAAATAATTGTTTAATAAAAACTAATTTTATATTATTATTAATATTCTAATATAATTTTTATAAACTACAATCACAAATAGTATGTGAAAAAGAACAAATACAAAAATAAAATTGTCTAATGTATAAAAAATGTAAATATAGCAAAAATAAAATTGAGAGTTGAAGTAAATAGCAAAGTGTAGGTACATTATTGCCAAATAACATCTAATATTTTGATATTTCAGCCATATCTTCATGTACTTGAAAAATCAAATTGTACTAAGCCATTAGCGAGTGATCAACATGAAAAGTACATTTAATTGTTAGTTTCAAAACTAATTGACATAAAAACAAGATTATAATTGTACGATTAAATGGCCAAATGAATAATAATGGAATATTTTTGTAGCCTAGTCTAGGATACATCCAAATGTCAATCCGAATTCATTTTAGTCATATATGCTTTTGCATATAAATTAAATTTAAACCTAATTTAGTGAGCTAAAATAGCATTACCATTATGCCATAATCAAACAATAGCCTATATGCCATAACCAATCAATAGCCTATAGCAGTTCATTTATAGAAAAATATAAGAATTGCATCAAGTGAATAATATCAAAAATAAAATAAAATGTTGAATATAAATTGCTCCAAGATTGGGTAACCATTTGTTACAAGCCTATTCATATTCAAAATGCTTCAGATGGAAAACTATAGCAAAAAGCAGCCAAAATTTCATGACAACTATTATTATTAAATCCAAGTATACCTTCTGTGCCTGCTCCTACAGCACAGAAATGAAAACTAATTTTCAGAACAAGGATTATGCAACAAATTCTAAAAGTTAAGCAATATTTGGAAAGGATAAGCAGTTCATCAGCAGCAAGCTGCAGCCAAATAAAATAAAGACAACACTTACCCTTACGTATAATCACGATTGAAAATATGAAATGAATAGTTTATTAACATAAAACAAGAATAACAGAACAGAAACTGTGAACCAAAAACCAGAAAGATGACACAGTTACTCATAACTAGATTTTAAAAGAAAATGTTATGGAAAGGGAACTAGCACAGCAATAAAATTAGGAACATCAGATATTAGATGGACCAAGTCTTTTATTTTACAAAATCTCCAGGCATAATATCGAAGAGTAAAACATCCTAGACTTATTGAATTGACTTGGAAAATTCCTCAAACGGCAAATAGTGTCCTTGTTAATAGAATATGATTGGATTTAGTTAATTAATTATGGATATTTATATAGTGTTCTTTATTAGAATTTGATTTAAATTTTATTAATTAATAATTAAAATAGTATTTCTTATTAATATATGATTTGAATTTAATTATTAATTATTATAAATAATTATATAGAAACAATTATAGATAGATTAATAAAATATATAAAAAAAGTTAGAAAGTATATTCTTTTGAGAGACTATAAAATTATAATTGGCTTTCAAAAATAAAATAAAATTAAAATTGAAACTTTAGTCTTAATTGTAAATCCAATCCATTGAATTAGTATTTAAACTGAAATTATAATAGAACTATAAAAATATGATAAAAAAATATTTATACAATTAGGAAGAATTAATTTTTTCAAAAATTAATAAATATTTTACTATAATTTTTCTATAATCTTATTTTAATAAGGAAAGAAATTTTAAGTAACTATAGTCCTATTGGAATACTAATTTAGTCGCTAAAAGAAAACTACTGTATATAAAATGCTGATTCCGCAGAGAAACAAAATATAGTATAGCTCTAGATTAGATATTATAATCATGGCAAAGAGGATAGAAGTAGAAACCGAAGCTGCCATTAACCCCAACGATCGTTTATCTATGCTCCTGGAAGAGCTCATGCTCCGTATCGTCTCTTTACTGCCTCCGGTCGATACATTTCGCACAAGCATTTTATCGAACACTTGGTGGCGACTATGGAATTCGATTCCCACATAGAAATTGGAATCGTATCAGAAGGAAAAGGAAGAAGAATTCATAAAAGTCATGGATGATTATGTGCAAAAACTCGGAAAACTCAAAACTACTGAAGAGACAATAAAAAATCAGAACTTTGAATTTAATTCTGGGCAATGATTTTAGTTTCGATAACAATAAATTGGTATCTGGAGTAAATTGACAGCTTGCCAAGAACTACATCAAGAAACTCAATCTTATTGATCTGGTAAGTATGAAGGAACTCAATCCCATGAGTTGAATTGGGAAAAATCATCAAGGAACTCAATCGTGCTGAATTCATGCCAAGGTATGATTTGCCTGAAACCATCCTTAATGCCAGTTCATTATGCAGATTGAAGATAAAGGGTTTTAGGTTGCTTCCTTAGTTTTGAAAATATATTCAATCAAATGCAGAACCAAGAAATTTCTAACAATTTCAGTTTTAATATATAAATATATATAGTTTTTTCCAATATCTCAATCAATCCCAATTGAGAGCTGCTATGATGTATACTGTTTTCAAACATTTTCTTTTTGTTAATAAGTTACTGATGGATAACCTTCAAGCCATATCTACTAATATATAACTGGCTGAACAAAAAATTAGATGCAATAAAAATAACATGTACTATCTATTTATCTAAATTGTGTAAAATTTTGCATGGCAAAAATCATGCATATATAGTGGCGAACCTACATAAGAAAATGTGGCCTCGACCTCACATGAAGACTAAATTTCTGCAGAACATGATAATCGGGTACTAGATGTGGTTTTGCTATGTGTGTTTACATTAAATAAGTATAAAGTACCCACTAAGCATAACGATTAGCAAGTTTAGTTTCTGCTAAACTTGTAGGTTACGGAAAGACACAAACAGAACCAGAACAATCAAATAGAGTCAAGCTCACTAGAAACACTAGAGCGGCATATACTGCAGACATAAGAGTCAGAAGTCAGATCAAACAACAGCATAAATAAGAAAAAAAATTTTCTCAGGTAATATTCTGTATACCAATTCGCATCACATGTGGCACACTTAGCTCGGCTAGTAATAGTTGGGTTAAGGAGTGTTACAATTTGAATGTGTAGGGGTGTTTTGTAAAGGTAATGGCCACATTACCGAAAAGAATGAAGATTGATCTAAAGACAGTGGAATGTATTTTCATTGGATATGCAGAACACAGTAATGCATATCGATTTCTTGTGCATGAATCTAAAAATTCAAAAATACATAAGAATACTATCATGGAATCGAATGATGCCTCATTCTTTGAAAATATTGTTCCATGTAAACTAAAAGACACTAGATCAGAATCTAAACGGTCTCATGAGACTTTTGAAGAGGAAAATAGTCATAATATTCAATAACCGGATGTTGAAAATTCTAAAGATCTTCAATAAGTGGTTGAAGAGAGTGTACAGGATATTCAATTGGAGGATGATACAAAGTTAGAGATAGAGCCTAGAAGAAGTAAAAGGGTAAGGGTTAAAAGACCTTTCGGACCAGATTTTCTAACCTATATGCTAGAGGCTGAACCTCAAAGTTACAGAGAAGCTGCAAGTCCTTTTTGGAAAGAAGAGATAAGGAGTGAACTTGATTCCATACTGTAAAATCATACTCAGGAATTAGTGGATCTCCCTCTGAGAATCAAACCACTAAGTTCTGAGTAGATTTTCAAACGTAAAATGAAAGCAGATGGAATAATTGATAAGTATAAGGCTAGACTGGTTATAAAAGGTTATAGACAAAAAGACGGCCTTGGTTACTTTGATACATATTTTCCTGTGTCGAGAATAACCTCCATTAGAATGATACTTGTGATTGCCATTTTGCAGAATCTTAAAGTACATCAAATGGATGTGAAAACTGCTTTTTCTTAATGGAGATATTGAAGAAGAAATTTACATGGAACAACTAAAAGGTTGTGTAGCTCTAGGTCAGGAAAGAAAAGTTTGTAAGTTGGTGAAGTCTTTATATGGTTTAAAGCAGGCGCCAAAACAATGGCATAAGAAATTTAATGATGCTATGATAACTAGTGATTATCAAATCAACGAGTGTGACAAATGTGTTTATGTCAAAACCACTAATGTAAGATATGTTATTCTGTGTTTGTATGTTAATGATATACTCATTATGGGAAGCAATGAAAAAATGGTCAAAAGCACCAAGGACATGCTAAATTCGCAATTTGACATGAAAGATATGGGACCAGCGGATGTAATTTTAGGCATTTGACTTAAACGTTCACCTGATGGTCTCATTTTATCTTAGTCATACTATATGGATAAAATACTTGATAAGTTTAACAAGGGTGATTTTGGTATAGCTCGAACTCCATTAGACATTAGTCAACATTTGTCCAAAAACGAAGGTGAAAGCATAAACCAAGTGGATTATGCAAGGGTAATAGGTAGTCTAACGTACCTTTCGAGTTGTACAAGGCCTGATATTGCTTTCACAGTAAGTAATTTAAGCAAGTATACCAATAATCCATGAGAGATTCACTGGAAGTCTATTGTGAAAATACTGAGATATTTGAGATATACCTATAATTATAGACTACACTATTCGAGAGATCCTATAGTAGTGGAAGAATACTCTGATGCTAATTGGATTACTGACATTAAAAACTCCAAAATGTTCACTTTAGGAGGGAGAGCTGTGCCGTGAAAATCCTCAAGACAAAAGATCATAACCAAATCCACCCTGGAAGCTGAGTTTGTAGCATTAGATAAAGTTGGAGAAGAAGCTAAATGGCTTCAAAATTTCTTGCAGGATATTCCTGAATGGCCAAAACCTGTGCTTGCTATTTGTATTCATTGTGATAATCAAGCAACGATTAAGAGAGCACAGAATGTTATGCATAATGGTAAGTCGATAAACATACGTCATCGATATAACATCGTTAGCAACTGATCTCAACAGGAGTTATCTCTATTGACCTTTTAGTGTCAAAGGATAATGATGTGGATTCGCTAACTAAAGGTGTAATCAAGATCAGGTTATTAAGGCATCTAAAGGAAGGGGACTAAAGCCCATGAATGTTTAAGGAGCTATGTGAAGGAAAACCTAATCTTGTTGATTAGAGATCTCAAGATCTTGGTTCAATGGGGCAACCTAATTGTATAGACCTTGTTAATCACTGTAGGGGTTCAACCCCATATCCGTTCCTATGATGTAAACAATGAAAAAAATGTGAAACTGATAAGCTATGCTTTTGATGACTCTTTGTGCGTCAAAGATTGAGTAAATGAGGTTCCCTATGTAAGAGTGAAGTGGGGCCGATTCAAAGGAGGCTAATGGGGCTTAGCTCTATAACACTCTCGTAAAACCAGGTGATGTCCATGACCATAATGGGCATAACTATGAGAACCAAAAACCGTAGTATGTTGATATTTGCATGTGGTATGCCATCATTTACACAAACCTTAAAATAATTTAAGGACATCGCAGTCAGCCAGTAAAGTAAATATACTTGCACAAAGAAAGGTTCAAAGGTTGAAGCGTACCTATCCTATGCAAATATCAACTGTACAGTCTTATCACCACTTTGAATTTTGAAAATTTTGTTTCGTTTTTAATTTTCATTCATATGGGAGGATTATTGAAAATTATGGCACATTTAAGTGATTATTGGCCAACTTTGAGCACAATAATTTAACTGAAAAATTGTGTTTTAAATAATATGAAATGTATCAATGTTTTTTATATAATAATTGTTTTCCAACGGTATATTATATGCTCAAAATGGATTAAAGGTAAATAAAAAATTGAAGCTCAAAGTGAGCTTGGGACAAAGGATTAAAATGGGCAATCCCATATTACATAGGAATAAGATTGTGGAGTGATTTATAATGAATGACCTTTTTGTAAGGTAGTAACATTATAAGCACATATTCTACTCTCTCGTGCACGGGGTTCGTGGAGTGCAAATCAAAGCTCGATCTAGCACGTTCAATGCATACCCACACGTCGTGCGTGACGCGAATGCCGGACCAAATTTGGCTATTACGGGCCTGGTCCATTTTTAATTCTGTCACATTTCTTTTCATTCATTTAAACTGTTTTAATTACAGTTTTAATTCTATACGAATTAAAACTTATCCATTTAATATTTTTAATTCGATACAATTTCAGAATTAAAATGAATTGGACTCTTACTTAAACATAGCCAAAAGTCTCCTTCACTCCTCTATCTTTACAGGTTGCTTATATAAAGACTTGTTGTCTTTTGTTTTCAAACACCAACATTGATTTTGAATTTGATAGTGCAATTTCTAAATTTTACAACTTAAATTTTGAAAATTATTTTTCCTTCTGTTTATCGTTGGGCAGTCTCTTAGCTTTAGGCTCTGGTGATAAGCTCTGCTCACGGTTGTGTTTACCTACTGTTGTTGTTATATCCTGGGAGACAGTTGTCTCGTACGGACAAATTTAGTTTTAAGGAGACTTGTTGGTGTGCTGGCATTTTGGGTCCAGCTCAACATCAAGTCTGAAATTCAATTTTGTTAAAATTATGATATTGAATCTGATTCAGTCAAACTTTGTCCTAGTTTTAGGGAATAAAATAATCAGTTCTTATCTTGTTGCAGATTTTCTGCATTTTATGACCATGATCTTGCTGTATAAATTGATGCTTTGTGATTTCAATAATATAACGATTTCCACAAGTTCTTCTTTCTCAAAAACCATAAACTCTATTTCTCTGCTGTAGTTTTTATTTCGGCAATCATAAAACTCCATATCTCTGCTGCATTTCATATATTTCAGCATTATATTTTCTGTTTTTCCAACAGTGGTATCAAAGCCTTAGTTGATCTTATAGGACCAAAACCTCAAAAACAAAAAACCTTCAATCAAATTCGCTCAAATGGCATCAAACAACCAAACCTTAAACCCTCTTATGATTCTTACTGGTCAGAATTATCATATCTGGTCAATAAAAATGCAAACTTTTCTTGAAGCCTATGATCTTTAGGAAGTTGTGGCTGAAGATAAACCAGTACCTCCATTGCCAGCTAACCCCACACTTGCTCAAATTAAACAAAACAGTGATGAAAAAGAGAAGAAATCTAAGGCCAAGTCAGTCATCCAAAGTGCAGTATCTGATACTGTTTTTTACAGAATCATGACCTGTAATACAGCTAAACAAGCTTGGATAGATTGAAAGAAGAATATCAAGGAAACGATAGAACCCATCAGATGCAGGTGTTGGATTTGAAAAGAGAATTTGAGACCTTGCATATGGAGGAGAATGAAACAATTGGTAAATACGCTGATCAAATTTCCTTAATTGTTAATAATATAAGATTACTTGGTGAGAATTTTGCAGACTCAAGGGTTGTTGAAAAAATTCTTGTAACTCTTCTCGAGAGGTTTGAATCTAAGATTTCCTCTCTTGAAGAGTCCAAGAACCTAAGCCAAATCTCATTAGGTGAACTAATGAGTGCTCTTCAAGCTCAAGAGCAGAGAAGAACAATGAGAGAAGAAAGAATTGTTGAAGGAGCCTTTTTTGTGCAAAGGCAAAATTCTGGAAAGGGAAAGCAGCTGTTGAACCAGAAAAGTAAAGAAAATTCTAAGCACGAACCGTTTCCAGTTTGCAAACATTGCAAAAAAACAAATCATCTAGAAAAATTTTGTTGGTGGAGAGATGATGCTGTATGCGATAATTGTAAACAAACGGGTCATATTT
>CATIWJ010200637.1:0-29903 GCA_949640765.1 Croton laevigatus | reverse complement strand
ATGAACATGTTTGGTTTTCTAATCAATGTTGTTGTACATGCCTTTCACAAAGCTTGTTTTCTCTCCACTGTGTTTCTTGATGTGCATTTCTATATTTTAACTGGATTTTAGAAGAAACTCTTCTGTAGACAATAGAGCTTTCATCTGGGCTTCTGAGGTCAAATTCTGTGGAGTGGAATTGATATGTGTGTGTTGCCATAACTTTTATGGTACTAATCCTTAGATAATATCTTTTTATTTATTGATAGTTTTGTAGGCTTCTTATGGATAAACGATTCTGTATGTTCTGAGAAGACTCTCTTGTGCCAATTGTGAGCTTCGTTCAATGATTTTATCATGCACTAGGCTAATCCTCTAAAGTTTGTCGCTTGTCCCATTTTGGCGCATTATTGTATGTTACTATAGATTGGGTTTACTGCCAATTATGATTCTCTGATGTTCATGTTAAGGTCGTCTGTGATGGTGTCTTTCAACTTGATTTTTGATTCATCATTTGCTTTTCTTCTTTTCTTCTATCCTCCAAGGAACAGGGGTTCTTGCTCATGATGTATTCATGTAAATTATTTGTGGAGGGTCAACTAATATGGTATTTTTGTTCCAATTGGGTTCATCCTCTGAATCAACTTTCCTTGTCGTGATATTTCACTTCATATATTAGTATTGATGATGTTCTTAGTTAGATCTTACACGTGCTTTTCCTAGTTAGCTTTAACTATTTGATTATATTGACCATGTTTTTACTGATACAAATCCGCTGACTTCTCAAAGTTGTAAAACATTTATCCCAGGCCTCTGCAAGGGCTTTTCATGAGTATCAACTTCTCCAAGAGCAGTCTGGCATCCGATGTGATGCATATGGACAAATTCAATCTCTTTGCCATGATCCTTCTATGGATAGCCTAAGGGGAAGAGCATTGTTTGTGCATGGAGATGAACCACTGGCCAAGATTCATGGTGTCCAAGGACAAGGATCTCGCGTTCGGATTTCATCTCAACAAGACAAGAAAGGTCGCATTTTTTCTTCACCTTCCAAGGACGATGATGACTATCGCCTGCATCATGACTCCTTTACAAACAATAGAATAAATTCTCAGTCTATTAGTCACCGAATTATGGGATCAGAAAATCGAGATATCATTCCTGATACCCAAATCTTCCATACTGATACAAATATGCGGATGGAAAAGAAGCGCAAGGTATTCTGAACTTTCAAAGGTGCATTGGGCTTCTTCTTGTTGTCATTGCTAATTTTGTAATTATATATGGTTGTTTGTCATAGATTGATGACACCAGAAATTCAAGGGAAGTTGAAGCTCATGAAATTCAAATCCGCAAAGAGCTTGAGAAACAAGATCAACTGAGGCGGAAGGTATTCCATTATTTGACATGAGATGTTGACAATGCAATGAGTCTTTATCTTATCCTAATATTTACTTGTAATCTTAGAATGAAGAACGAATGAGGAAAGAGATGGAGAGGCGTGACCGTGAAAAACGGAAGGAGGAAGAGAGATTGATGCGTGAAAGGCAGAGAGAGGAAGAAAGAACTCAGCGAGAGCAAAAGCGTGAACTGGAGCGCAGGGAAAAGTTTTTGCAGAGAGAACACTTAAGAGTGAGCGTTTGAGTTGTCTTTTCTTAGTTTTATGCTAGTGTTTTATTGTTCAAGCAAAGATCACCTCAACTGCTCATGCTTTCTTTGGTTGAATTAAACTAAAAGGCTGAGAAAAGGAGGCAGAAGGAGGAACTTCGGAGAGAGAGAGAGGCAGTGAAGCGCCAAGCTGCCATTGAGAAAGCAACTGCACGTAGAATTGCTAAAGAATCTTTGGATCTTATAGAGGATGAACAGCTGGAACTCATGGAGTTGGCAGCTGCAAGCAAGGGCTTAACCTCAGTAGTTAACCTCAATTATGATACTTTGCAAAACCTTGATCTCTTTAGAGGTAATATGCCATTTTGAAAATAA
This sequence comes from Croton laevigatus, assembly GCA_949640765.1. Taxonomy (NCBI): domain Eukaryota; kingdom Viridiplantae; phylum Streptophyta; class Magnoliopsida; order Malpighiales; family Euphorbiaceae; genus Croton; species Croton laevigatus. Next base: position 27,941 of record CATIWJ010200637.1, on the reverse strand, counting down.
GAGTTAGATTGTCAGAGAATTCTAAATTTTGAAATACATTCATAGGACTGAAGCAAACAAAATATTTGTTGTTTATGAATACAATTACAACAACAAAAGCAACCAAGCCTTAATCCCAAACTAGTTGGCATCAGCTATATGAACCCTTTGAATTAGATTTTTTTTTTTTGTCTCAATTACAGACAAACACTTAAACTAGGTTTGTGATTGGATCCTTCATCTCCATTTCGATTTGTTCATAGCCAAAATGTCCTTATTCTTAGACATCACATTCGACATCTTTATACGAATTAGATCTCTTGTTATATGTCATGCTATTGTTTTTAGTTGTCATTGTTTCCCTGATCAGTTGTAATACATTTGCTTTTTGTGCTTCAGACTCTTTGAGTGTTTTTCCACCCAAAGCAGTCCAATTAAAAAAACCATTTGCAATTCAGCCTTGGATTGATTCAGATGAAAATATTGGGAATCTTCTAATGGTATGTTCTAAGGTCATCCTTATTTTACTTATTTATACTCTCAATTTCATGTGTTCTTTAAAAGTTGTAAACTTTTGATACTTGAGAGACACCTTAGTTAAATTTAGTTTTGTGCTTCCCATGTTGAGGTTTCAAAATCTGTTGTATTTTTCAGGTTTGGAGATTTTTTATTACTTTTGCTGATGTTCTTGGGCTGTGGCCTTTTACCCTTGACGAGTTTGTTCAAGCTTTTCATGACTATGTGAGTTTCTAATGGAGTTCTTTTGTTTTCTTTCCTTGCTCATTACATCCATCTGCTGTTTCCTCCTTATCGATACATACTTTAAATTTTAGGATTCAAGGTTGTTGGGTGAGGTGCATGTTGCGCTTCTGAAATTGATAATCAAAGATATCGAGGATGTTGCTAGGTCACCTGCCACTGGACTAGGGACAAATCAATATTGTACAGCTAATCCTGAAGGTGGACATCTGCAGATTGTTGAGGGGGTAACTGCTGCTCCACTAATACACATTAGATCTGTGATTTATTCATTGTTCCTGAACCTGTGTCCGTTTTACTATGTTCGTTAGGCATATACATGGGGGTTTGATATACGAAGCTGGCAGCGACGGTTAAATCCATTAACATGGCCTGAAGTATTTCGGCAATTGGCACTGTCAGCAGGATTTGGGCCACGGTTGAAGAAAAGAAATGCCACATGGACACAAGTGGGCAACAGTGATGAGGTTTTGCTCTTTCACTGTCTTTGTCATATCTTTCTTCCTGCTCTTGTTGCTATTATTCTTCTGTGACACTATATCGCATAAGAGTTGTATGGTGGGTTTGGGTGAGCTGAGTTCATATTCAGAGCAGCATGTGTATATCACACCTGAGACTAGGCAAATGAAGAGTAGTAGTGAAAAATGATTTTGGAAGTAAGGACACCTTGCTAATGTTCTGCTTGTTTCTAATGAGTTTCAGGTTTTGATATTGCTAATTACTCTATTTTGACCAGCTTCTTATGTACTGACTTGGTGCAAACTAGGGAATAGTCGTGGTTAAATGTATCTTGAGTAGCTTTATTTGGAGGACATCAATTGCGTGAAAGTGGGTGCTAACTTGCAGAAATTCTTTTATCTAGATTGATGAAAAATTCACTATCAGGATATGATTTGGTGCGATACCAAACTAATGCTGGTGATAAGACATAGCTCAGTCTTGATTAGTTTTTCTGTTGACTTCTGAGGCATGATGATTTCTAGTAACTTGTAAATATTTTGATTTGAAAAAATTTTAGGTTGACGCTTCAAACTGGAGAAACTGTATGTACAGTCTCTCAGTTCTTTAATTTTCTGTTGTTTCCTTGAGTAATTCGGTAGGAATAGATTTTTAGGGACCAACGTTTACCTTATGTTCTGCACTTTAATTTATTTGTACATCTGTAATTGAAGGTCAAAGGTTCTAAAGATACAATATCAACTTTACGAAATGGATCAGCAGCTGAAAATGCATTTGCATTGATGCGGGAAAGGGGCTTATTACTTCCTCGTAGATCTAGGCATCGGTTGACACCTGGAACAGTTAAATTTGCAGCTTTTCATGTTCTTTCTCTTGAGGGAAGCAAAGGTTTAACTGTGCTAGAACTTGCAGAGAAGATTCAGGCAAGTTGCTTTATTTTGTCAAGCGTACCTTTAACTCCAATCTGCGTTGTCATTATTATAGTTTTATTTTATTTTTCTTCATGTAGAAATCTGGGCTTCGGGATCTCACAACAAGCAAAACTCCTGAGGCATCCATATCTGTTGCATTGACAAGGGATCAAAAACTCTTTGAAAGAATTGCCCCCTCAACATATTGTGTACGAGCTGCCTACAGAAAGGATCCTGCCGATGCTGAAGCGATCCTTTCATCTGCGAGAAAGAAAATTCGAATATTTGAAAATGGGTTTTTAGGTGGAGATGATGCTGATGATGTTGAAAGAGATGAAGACTCTGAAGGTGATGTTGATGAGGACCCCGAAGTTGATGATTTAGCTGCTACTCCTTTGGGTGCCAACAGAATTGGAGACCATTCTAATGAAGCAAATACTTGCTTAGGGAGTAGGAAAGACAATGTCTGTAATGGTCTTCCATTAATTGCAGAAAATGAGCCTGAAAAAGAAACACCCTCAGTTCCTCTAAATAGCTCAAAGGAATCCAAGACTCCTAGTACTATTGTGCAGCATGTTGCTTGTGAACGTGAAGTCGGGGTTAGAAATGAAGGTCAGGAAAATATTGAGATTGATGAAAGCAAATCAGGTGAATCATGGATTCAAGGGCTTGCTGAAGGGGAATATGCTCATCTTAGCGTTGAGGAGCGACTTGGTGCTCTTGTAGCCTTGGTTGGCATTTCAAATGAAGGAAATACCATCCGTGCTGTACTTGAGGTTAATGCCCTTTTCCAAATAGTTACTTGTTAAATTGCCTTTAAGGGAAGAGATGGGTCAGTTTTCCTCCAGTTTTCTTTTGCTTTAATTTTTGTTTAAATTGGAATTATCTATTGTTTCAGGATCGTTTGGAAGCTGCGAATGCTCTTAAAAAGCAAATGTGGGCTGAAGCACAGCTAGATAGAAGTCGCTTGAAAGAAGATGTTTTTAGTAAGTTAGAGTTTCCTACTTCTGTTGGAGGCAGACCTGAAATGCAAGTTACTAGTTCAGCCATGGAGGGAAGCCAAAGCCCATTACCTCCTGTTGATAGTAAAATTAAGCAGGCATCTCCAAGTACTGCTGAAGATCAAAAGCCGATGGTTGATGTAGAGAATGTACAGAATCACCTCAGTAGCATTCCAATTGATAAAACCTTGGTAGTTCAAGATCCCTCCACAAATCCAGATATCTTTTCTGGTCAGCAACAAGGATATGCTTCAAAAAGGTCACTTTCGCAACTAAAAGCTTATATTGCCCACATAGCAGAAGAGACATATATCTATAGATCCTTGCCACTTGGACATGATCGCAGGCGGAATCGATATTGGCAGTTTGTTGCTTCTGCTTCTAGATATGATCCATGTTCCGGTAGGATCTTTGTTGAACTGCATGATGGCAATTGGAGGATTATTGATTCTATAGAGGTAATTTCAATCTATGGCACACTCATTTTAGTTGGGTGATGATAACTTCTGGCTTATGAAAATTAGCTGGTCACAAGAATATTTCAAATTATTAATTTAACTTAAAGAATGTGTGGATGTATTAGATTATTTTATTTGTTTACTTTTCTCATAGGGTATTTATTGTTGACTAATGTGAATTTTTATAACTGGAGTTCTCCTCCTATTCCCATCCTAGTTTATGTTGATTTTTTTAGGTTTCCTCATGTCAGGTAACAAACATTATTGTCTATAGAGTCAGTTTTCATTCTTAGTTGTTCGTTCTAAAAGTCTCATTTGATCTTTGGAGTGGTAATACCTATTCTGATTATTTGTGTCTTATAATTGATACCTTACAGCATTAGCTCACATCATACTCAATTTCATCACTGTGTAGGTCTTTGATGCCCTGGTGTCATCTTTGGATACTCGTGGGATTAGGGAATCCCATTTGCGTGTAATGTTACAAAAGATTGAGAAATCCTTCAAAGAAAATGTCCGTAGGAACTTGCAATCTGGAAACGTTATGTGCCAAACTACAACCACTGCTGAAGATGAAGTTGGTGAATCATATTCTAGTCCTAATGGTTCGGCTGGCATGAGCAGCCCTAGCAGTATGGTTTGTGGTTCAAACTCGGATATACCAGACACATCTTCTTTGTTCAGAATTGAGCTGGGAAGAAATGAAATGGAAAAGAAAGGTGCTTTGAAAAGGTACCATGAATCTCAGAAGTGGATATGGAAAGAATGCTTCAATTCCTTAACATTGTGTGCCATGAGACACGGGAAGAAAAGGTGTATGCAGCTGCTGGCTACCTGTGATTTGTGTTTTGATTCATATCTCGCTGAAGACACTCATTGTCTGTCTTGCCACCAGACCTTCAGTGGAGAGAATAAGGGTTATTTTTTTCTGGAACATGAAATTCAGTGCAAGGACAAAGTGAGGTTAGACCCTGGGTTCTGTGATGCTTCTCTACCTCTAGGGATCAGATTGCTGAAAGCTGTTTTAGCTTTCATTGAGGTAGATGACATTTCAATTATTACTAGTTTTATTCACTCTGGGATCTCATGGATTTGCTGTTATGTCATGTTGGCTTATATATTAATTGTTTGATCAAGCAGGTATCTATTCCACCAGAAGCACTCGAGTCATTTTGGACAGAGAACTACAGAAAGAACTGGTCTAAAAAGTTGATCATGTCATCATCAATGGATGAACTCCTGCAGGTTGTGGACAATTCTATATTTACTAATTTCAGCTGTGTTGATCAATCAAATTATTATTATTGATTTGTTGTTGAACATAAATTTATTGTGCCGGTCAATTGCAATGGTAAAGATGTAAATATAATACTCCCTCCCCAAGTTAATGTCACATTTGTGGACCTTAGAAATCATAAATGCATTATCAATGAGAGAAGAATATTGGAAAATACTAAAAAGTGAGGATATTATAATTCAATTATCCAACATGTAGTATATCCGTGACAAATTAATTATTTTCTCTAGGAATGTGAAAAGTGTACAGGTGACACTAATTTGGGGCTGGAGAGAGTATTATGTACAGTTTTATTCTTCTGCTTCTGTTCTTATACTGGTTTTGTAGTTCTATTTACATGATAAGATACCAGGTCCAGTCCACTGTACATATGTACCATTTGTATAGGCTCAAAGCATTTTGTTGCTGTTTCAGTGGTTGCTATAAATGTGTTACAGGATAATAAAATGTGTTTGTGAGTGGTGACAAGCCAGAATCATAGGTTGGTTCACCACTACTTGCATCATTTTACGTCTTTGCTGTATTGTGGACTGATTTTATTTGTTACCGTTTTGTTGCAGAATTTGACGGTGCTTGAGAGTGCTATAAAAAGAGACTTCTTATCTGCAAACTTCGAGACCACAAAAGAATTGTTGGGTTCCTCCACTCCATCACACAGTGCATTGTATGGTTCTGATGATTTGGGATTGGTTCCTGTTCTTCCATGGATACCAAAAACAGCTGCTGCTCTGGCTATGAGGCTTTTTGAACTAGATGCTTCAATTGCATACATAAAGCATGAAAAACCTGAACCCAGTGAGGATAAGCCAGTTAAGCTATACATGGTTTGTTTCTTCAACCTTGGCCTCAAATTTCATGTCTTGTTTCTTACTTTTCCTTTTACCATACGATTGGGAACTTTGTTTTCAATTGTGAACTTTCGCAAAAATATTAGGATTGAACATTCTTGTGTACCTTTTAAGTGAATTTATGACCTTATCATAAAAGATGGTTTTGTTAACATAGTGGTCTGCATAGTAGTTGCCTGGGATGGGTGTGGGGTGCCTGGGCCTGCTGCATTGTAAGAAATTTGATGTGATGAATGCTTGATATCATTATTAATTAATTTGGTAATTCCTTGTATGTAGAAGCTTCCTCCAAGGTATTCTTCTCCCAAGAGTAAAGAGAGTGAACTGAAAGAACTAAAGCAAGAACATGTAAAAGTAGAGCAGCACTCCTATGACTTGCCTAGTAAATGTAACAACTACAAACGCGGACAAGGAGGCCGCGATCAAGGATATGGCATGAAGTTGCAGAGAAGGATACCCAGTCTTAAACCTGATTCAAGCAGGCGCAATTCTAGGGAAAGTGAAAAACCTAATCTAGGACAGAAACAAGGACGAAAGTCAAATGCACAAGCTTCTAGTAGGCGTCGCCGGACAGTTAGAAAGAGGAGGCCAGAAATGATGGTAGACAAAGAGACATTGATTGGCCATACGACCAACCCAGTAAGCCTGAGGAGTTATGGGGATTCATTACGAAACTTTGATGACGATGACGATGACGATTGGACTATTGAGAAAGCCAGGATGGAAGAAGATGTGGATGTGGATGCAGATGATGTTGATAATAGTAACAGTGCAGAAGCAGCAGAGTCTGATGACAATGTTGAAGAAGCAGAGGAATATGAACAAGGAAATTGGGAGCAAAGGTATGCGGGTTCCTCTAGTAGGTGGAATCAAAATTTAGCAGAAGCAAGCGATGAAGAAGAAGAAGATGATGATGGAGATGCTTCTGGAGATGACAATGGCATTGACGATATGGGAGTCGAAGACTCAGAAGGAGAGATGGAAGTTAGCGAAGGCTCAGATGGATTAGCCAATAATAAGATGGAGAATGAGGAAGGCTCAGACTCAGCAGATTCAGATGATTATAGTGATTGATCATATTGTTTAATGTTCCGGGCGAGCTGCATTAGTTTTTGGTAGCGGCAGCACTTGAACAAGCGGCTGAATGTATGCAGACGAGAACAAAGAAGCTTTGATGGCTCCTTCCCTTCCTATTTATGGATGAGATACACGACACTAGAAAAATGCAGGTATAGTGTAGAAGTAAAATTGTAATTCCGTGATGTAGTTCAATTATTTGCTAGCGACTAGTGACCTTTGAATTATTAAATTTAGCACGTGTTTTTTTTTCCTTATAATCCTTTACATAATTCTTTTCTCCAGTGTATCAAATTTTATAAATAAGAATAATTTTATTGGGAAACTTCTCTAGTTCTTTATAATACTTTGGTATGAGATGAGTTTTAGCATACAAACTGTTTGCTCTACTTTGAAACTCGTGTCATGATAATTTACATACCCAGAATCGAACTAAAACAGACGAGAATGTTATCAGAATCATAGTTTGCTATATTCAATGATCAAGATGAAACATTTTTCAGTTGATTCTAAATTTCCAGCGTGCTACAAATTTGCCAATTTTTATTCAAACAAAATGACAAATGTAATATTAGTTTTAATCATACAATACAACACAAAGTAGCAACTGGGAAGGAAGAGCGAGGCCTCTCAAAACAAAACCATATTCACATTGGGTATTTTCTGGCTTGGTTTAGGCCATAATAATGTTTTTATCATGCAGCCAACAGTTTCTTGATTCCTGACTTCTGTTCAGATGTTAACCTTGTTGGGAATTTTATATTGAACTTGATTCTCAAGTTCCCTCTCCTTGATGGATCTTTCGGTATCGGCATGCCTTCTTTCGGCACAACCTCCTCGTAGTCTGGATGAATCACATTGTTGATTGGAATGGTCAAGCTTCTGCCCTCAAGAGTTGTGAGATGGACAGTACAACCTGTTAGAGCCTCTGCAAGAGGAATCTTCTTGGTGAAGATCAAATCATTGCCTTCCCTTGTGAATGTGCTGTGTGGTTTCTCATCAATAATGAACACAAGATCCGCCGGAATTACATTCGGTTTCTCATTACCCTTCTCCGGGAAGGTAATTTTTGTTCCCTTCTTCCACCCTGGCTTGATATCAATTGTTAATATTTCCTCTACGGGTAAAGTTTTCCTGAAACATCAGAAAAAAATACTAGTTAGTTAATAGACTATTCGAAAATGGTAACCACCAGAACCTTCAAAGTTATGTATGCAAAAGATGTATTAACTTACCCACTAGCATCAGCAATTTCTCTAGAAATCTTCATCTTTTTAGTAGTTCCTTTATAAAGTTCCTCAAGAGTACAAGGCAATGTGTTCTCAATTGCAGGGGCTTTACGAGGAGCAGAGCTCATTGGACGCCCTTCACCAAATGAACTGAAAATGTCATCACCAAACATTCCACCAAACGATCTTGGACCACCTCTCATCCCACTAACTCCTCCCATATCTGCAAATGGGCTTGAATACCCAAAGAACTCTGCAAATATATCATTCGCATTTCTTGGATTGAACCTAAATGTTGTTGGACCATCTCCTGTTGAAAAGAACGTTGCTCCACCAGGACCACCAGCATCCGGCGGTGGCACTTGCCCTTTCAACCCTTCTTCCCCATATTGATCATAAACTGCTCTTTTTTGAGGATCACTTAGAACCTACAAAGAAAAAGCACAAAATCAGAACAACAACAGAGAATCACCGCAAAAAAAAAAGGAAAAAAAAAGAAAAAAAAAACAGAGCAATACCCATTAAGTCAAGAATCTAATATCAAAAACTAACATTAAAATCAAGAATTATAACTGAAAAAAAAAGAAAAGGATTAACATACAGAAGCTCCTCAAGAACCAAGAAAGATAAAAAGGTAAAGATGATGAATTTAATTGGATACTATAATTTACCTCATAAGCTTCAGAGATCTGCTTGAATTTAGCCTCAGCTTCTTTCTTGTTATTTGGATTCTTATCAGGATGCCACTTCATAGCAAGTTTTCTATAAGCCTTCTTCAAATCATCATCTTTGGCATTTTTGTCAACCTGCAGTATCTTGTAATAATCAACACCCATACTGAATTTTATTTCTTGATTCTTGTAATTCTTCTTGAAACAGTCTGTCTAATTTGTTGAGATGTTTGCAACACAATCTTTATATGGAAGATGGGTTTCTTTGTTGCTGGCTCTGATTTTTATGAGTAACGGGTAGTTTTCCGGAGTTCAATAATAAGTAGAGAAGAGAAATAAAAGGATTTGTCTCGAACATCTTAGAGGAGTAGAATAGAAGGCTGTGGAACTTTCCAGATCAAATGCTTCATTTCGTCGACTTTCTTTCTTTCTTTTTTTTTTTTTAAATAATAATAATAATAATAATAATAATAAAATTGCTAAATTAAAATTTTGGCACGAAAGAATAAATAATGATATATTAATAAGCAATTTTACCCTAAACTTTACAACATAATTCAATTTTGCCCTAAAATTAATTTTACTCTCAAATAATATTTGTTGTACATTTCTACTCTAAATAGGCTCAATAATGTAACTCAAAAATGTATTACACCGTTGATATGGTTACATTCCTCTTTCCTTTCTCTTCAATTTGGAATGGACATTATGAGATTTGGTTGTGTTTTCTCAATTTCACTTTTCTAGAGAGAAATTAATTTGCGTTTTCTATTTTTCAGCTATTCTGTTAATTTTCAACTGAAAATTAGCAAGTTCTTTGCTAATTTCCATCGATTTTCCAGCCACCACTGTAATCGTGGTGGGGTGGTGATGATGAAGAAGAGAGAGGCAGAAAGTGGTGGTGATGGGGGTGGTGTGGTGATGATGTTGAAGAAGAAAAATGAATAAATTTAGAAGAATGGAGGAAATATAAATTTTCTGTTTTGCTTAACCCCTTTCAAAACGACGTCGTTTTGTAACTTGCACATCCATTAATGCGCCTTTCGTTAGTTTGTTATACACGTGCCACTAGGTCTGTTAAATAAGGAGTCTATGTATACCTTTTTTATAAGTTTAAGAGCTTAATATTGCTATTAGTTTGCCAAGGGGCCTTATGTAAAAAATTGATAAAGTTTGAGGGCCTCGAAATGCATTACGAAGCCCTTCATGTGCTTACTGTTTGTTTAAATTACACGCATTTTTAACTCTGTCAAATAAGGGCTTCGAGTAATTCATACGGATAATTTAAGGGCTTAATATTACTTTGCCGAGAGGCCTTAAATAAAAAAATTGTAAAGTTTAAAGGCTCGGAAATGCTTTTGGCCAGTTTACATGGGATATATGATAAGTATACAAGCAATTTTCAGCAACCTGCAATTTTCCGATGATACTCCGGTGAAAATTCCGGCGAGCTTCCAAAACTAAACCTTGTGATTTTCTGGCCAAATTTTCAACGGAAAACTAATGGATTCTGGCCTGATACTCGCCGGAATCATATGAGTTTCACGATTCCATAAAGAATCACAACTGAAACTGTCAATTCCCGCCAGAAAATCGCAGAACTGTTTAACTTCTTTTTCTCTGGTGATACACTTCTTAAACTCAATCGAATCCGACTTGAATGTGGACTGAAATTGTCAAGATGCTCACTGGCAACCTACCAGTCGTGAATATAACATGTTTCCGATCGCTTGCGATGAAAATCACATTTTTCCTACGGCGGCGATTCAAACCTTTTTCACGCAATTTGACCTCCATCCGGCCACCGTACATCGACTATGAAGGTACCGGAAGACTAGTCGGCGCCTGGGCTGTCGACCGATATCCTCAGCTCGCCGGTTGGATGAATGGTTGGCGGCGACGCGCCCGTTTCTGCGTTTTCTGTTTTTAATTTTTTTCCAAAAAAGTTCTAAAAAATTCTAATATTTAATGAGTTCCTGTTTTAGCTTTTTCAAAAGTTGTAGTGGATGAAATTGTTTTTAGTCTCATATTTTAAGACTAATCTAAAAGAACTCTCTTATAATTAGGGGTGAGCAAACGGATACGAGTAAAATGAGTAATTCGGCAAAACGGACAGAACGGATAAGGTAATGGTAAATAATTCGGGCAATAATTAGATAGAAAATTTTTTGCTTGAATTACACGTTTTGGCCGAATTATAAAACGATGTCGTTTTGTGGGCATCTAAAATGATGTCGTTTTGGTTTAGGGTTAACTTATAATAAATCCAAAACTTATAAAAATACGAGGCAGCTCATGAGGAATATGATAAAAAAACAACTTTATTATTATATATATATTTTTGTTGTTTGAAATCTCTAAAGCAAGAGGTAATCTCTTTGTTCCATATTTGCAAATTATTTGTAATTGGAATATAGTTGGCTCTTTGTGGATTTTTAGGCAATATCTTGGTTTGATTGTTGTGCAATGAATGTGAAATTATTCATGTTAGCTCTTATGATTCTGCAATTATATTGGAGTTAATGATGAATTTGAATTTTTAATTTGGATAAATTTAGGCAATTCGGCCAAAGCGGATAATTCAGTTAGAACTTCTGATTCGGGCAAAATGGGTAAAGATAAAGAAATCAGAAATATACTAAGTCGGACGAAGATCGGACAAAAATTACCCAATTTGACCGAATGCTCACCCTTACTTATAATTATATTTGCTACCAGATTATATCCTTGTCTTTTAGGCTGTGATTATGTGCTTGTTGATTCAAAGCGGATAAGGAGGTAACCCTTATCGAGACTCAATATTAGGGTTCCATCCGCATTCCCTTCTCTTTTAGAATATCTTTGTAAAAAAGTTTGATAATTGGGACTTCCACAGCATATCAAACGTTTTATACGTTCAGGATAAAAAACATTTTATATGTTCAAAGATCTGGATCGAAATAGAAACCGAAATATTAAAGTAGGAAAATCGGAATTTAAACCAAAATGAAAAAACCGAATACCGATAAGCAAATTACTGGTTATGTACTTGTGTATGGCTATAATCGATTTTCGATTCCAACGAAAGCCAATTCGAAACTGAAATCGTAAAAAGTCGTCCTTAGCCCAACAAGACAACAGTTATGGTAGTTATTTGTAAAGCCCAAAAATAAATCACCAAACTTCAGTTTAGTTAGTACTATAAAAGTTGGAACTGAATGTCTGAAACTTCGTATAAATGGCGGTTCTACCACATACTGACTCATCCGTTGGAGCTTACCACAATTCGATTCTTCAATTATCTATTTTCAGGATCATAAATTGAAAACCATAACCCTAACCTCAATTTCTGAAAGCAGAGAGAAATGATGCCATTTGATCCGAAAATGCACCGAGTCTTCAGGATTACAAAACCACACCACCATTCCTCTTCTCTGTCATCTACAAAAACCCATTTCGCATTCATTACGCTCTATCTTCTGCAATTTCATTTCTTACAATGTCATTTTCAAAACTCTCATCTCCACCCATTAACACTCCTTTTCTCCCCTTTTCTTTTCCTTCTTCTAACAAGCTCTCTTCCACTTCGTTTCTCAACTATTCTTGCAATGTTAAGTACAATAGGCTCTCTTCCACCGTTAAACCGCTTCACGTCGCCGCGTCAACGACCACCAATGTCACCTCCTCCGTCGTTCTCGAGTCTGATGACCTGTCCGATCCAACGGCTGGATCAACCGCCTTCATCATCCACGCGCGCAACCGGATTGGCCTCCTCCAGATCATCACTGGGGTCTTCAAAGTCTTTGGCCTCCGCGTCGGGAAGGCCACCGTTGAATTCGACGGTGATTATGTGACGAAGACATTTTACGTGACTGATTGTGATGGAAACAGAATCGAGGACCCTGAGAAATTGGATAAAATTAAAGAAAGGTTGATTGATGCGATTGACGGAGGAGATGGAGGCGGCGAGGTTAGGATGGGATCTTCGGAGAAAGGAGTTGTGAAAAAGAAGACGAATGAATTAGGTGAAGGAAAGGCCAAGGCGGAGAGAATGTTCCGGTTAATGGATCGGTTTTTGAAGAATGATCCGAATAGTCTTCAGAAGGCTATTTTGAATCATGTTGAGTATACAGTGGCTAGGCCCCGCTTTAGTTTTGACGATTTTGAAGCTTACCAGGTGATTGCTTCATTTTATTACTATTTTTAAATTTTCTTTTTCTTGATTTTGAATTTGGCGGGAACGTATCCATTTTTCACTTTTCGATTTCTGTAACTAATAATCCAAAAGTTATTCTGGAAAAGAATGAGAACATCAAATCCTTTTGCGGAATTCAATTTTTATCGTACATATATGATTTGCTTAAGGATATTGGAATTGATTTAATTTTGGTATTATGTGCAGGGTTTAGCACACAGCGTGAAAGATCGACTGATCGAACGCTGGCATGACACCCAAATGTGTTTCAAGAGGAAAGATCCAAAGCGGGTGTTCTTCCTCTCGCTCGAGTATCTTATGGGTATGGAACTTCATTTATTGTGATTTTTTTTTTCGTATATTCAAATTCCAGTTTTTCATTAACGCCAAAAATTAACACTGTTGCATTTGATTAAAATGTGAATGATCTTTTTAATTTTTTTTGTTTTGAGTTGAGGATGCCACCCACTAGCATAAAGTGCAAACTTTTCTAAAGTTTTTTCCCTTTTTTTCTTTTGCTTTTGCGGGATGGAATTCTCCAACTTAATTTTATTATGTTGAGTTAGCTGTTGAATAATCTTTTACTTGGATTATATTTTTGTATCAGGTCGGTCATTGTTGAACAGTATCACCAATATTGGTATCCGGGACCAGTATGCAGATGCATTATCTCAGCTTGGTTTTGAGTTAGAAGTTTTGGCTGAGCAGGTTGGCTTGATGCTTCCCTCACCCTCTTTTATTGTTACAGAATTACTTGTGGCTTAGATTGAATGTTGGAATATACATGTTACACTTGCACAAACAGCAGATGAAGTATGTTTTGGGGTACGCTCATTACTACAGTATATGGTAGTTGCATGTAAAAAATGTAGGAAGATTGTCTTATTTAGAAGAGGTTGTATAGGAAGTTCAACAATGTAAACCTCAAGAATTATATCCTAAAACCATGAATAGATTATCAAATGGAAAATAGATTATTTATCAGGCAATAATACATTTTCCTCTTTTCTTAAAAGAGGAAAAAAAAAATACTAAGAAAGCTTTGTTCAGTGATCTTCAGTTTTGGCAGAATGAGGAAAAAGTTGTATAAGATGTCAATAATGTACAATATCAATTAAATTGAGAAGTCATAGATTTGTCATTTGTTGCTGAAAACAAGTCAATGTTTGGGATAAAGTATTTTACTCGTAACTGGTGGTGAAAAGTCAATGTGGCATTGGAATCTTGACATTTGGGTGTGAGTGCGTCTATGCTTTGGCTCGTGTGCGTCGACTCTTGGATCATCAGGTATTATGATAACTCCATTCTTATGCATTTTTTCTGTTGTTCTGATGTTTAAGGAAGGTGATGCTGCCCTAGGTAATGGTGGCCTTGCTCGTCTTTCAGCTTGTCAAATGGATTCCTTAGCTACATTAGACTATCCTGCATGGGGGTACTGTTCTACTCTGTTATTCCATTTATCAATGTTTATACATATGGAGAGTGGAGATTGCCTCGTTAAGCCGTTGTAAATTGTTATTTTCCAAAAAATATTGTTAAATATTTCTTTGGTAACTTGTTACTAACTCACTATGGTTTAAGCATATAATGGGCTTTGCAATTAATCTTTTATCATCAACTTCTTCAATAATTTCTATTAGTAATGACCTCAGGAAAGGTGTCTGATTTCTGTGAACAATTTTTCTCCTGAGATTGATTGCAAAGAAGGATGCAATTATTTCTTATGACAGAAGAAAGCAAGTGCCCTTTCAAATATAGGGCAGACAAACAGTTGTGCTTCTTCCTGCTGGTTGCTCTTATATGAAAGGGTAGTTACAATTACAAGTATTCCCTGAATTACTCGTATAAAAAGATTATTATTTGGGACCTCACCTATAAGATTGAGCATTTGGATTGACAGGGATCTTGACAGAGTAAAGATTTAGAGCAATTCATATTTTTGATGGTGAACAATAATGAAGTCAACTGTTTTATTATTTTAGTGCAACGTTCTATGATGAATAGTCTCAATTTTAAACAACTGAACATTTAGAACTGGAGCTGTTACTGCTACTTTTTTAGCATCATTGTTTAGGCAGCATTATATTAATTAAGTAGAATCACCTGTACTTTTTGCAGTTATGGGCTACGGTACCAGTATGGACTCTTCCGTCAGGTTATATTGGATGGCTATCAACATGAGCAACCTGATTATTGGTTAAATTATGGAAATCCTTGGGAGATAGAACGGATTCATGTGACCTACCCTGTCAAGGTTGCAAGAACTTACCTTTCTGCTGTGGTCTATTGTAATCATAAACTATTGCTTCTGAACACAATGTCAAGCAATCCTTTAAATTGTCTTAAAATGTGGTTATGTTGGAATCTATTAGTTCTATGGGACTGTTGAAGAGGAAGATTTCAATGGAGAAAAACGTAAAGTTTGGGTTCCCAAAGAGACGGTAAACAGTCATATCATCATGCACTCAGAACTATAATTTTTCAAAGCTTTTCATCTTCGATTAATTAAATTTTTATGCATGTACATTATTGTTTTGATTTTATTAATATTTTGGGATTAATTTTATTTTAAGTAAGCTAAACAGCTTGTCTCCATGCTGATAGGTTGAAGCTGTAGCATATGACAATCCAGTACCTGGATATGGAACAAGGAACACCATTACTCTTCGCCTTTGGGCTGCCAAGCCCAGTGATCAAAATGATATGGTAGATTTTAAAACAGTTGAATGTTATTCTTTTCAAGCCTGTGTGTAGCATTCCATTTGCTGTTTATAAACTTATAATGCACATGCATTGACGATGATAACTACTTAGGATTCAAAATATATTAGCTAAATATCTAAGCATGGTTAACGATAATAGAAGTCAAGTTATAAGCAAGATCCATATGCCAATTGTATTTTGTCTGCTCCTCTTGATTCTTTCCTTTTCGAATCTTAAGCTCCACAAATTGTTAATGTTAATATTGAAGTCCCTTTAATTTCTACTAATAACATATGTCACTAATAATTATTCTGCTTAATAATTGAATTGCATTTTTTTCCTTTCCGTAGTTAAAAGATGAGGTTGTGCCAATAAAATTAGGAAACTTTAAGAAAATATATATATCCAATTGGAGAAGTTCTATATGGGCCACTAACATTTTGTTGTAGCAGAGAAACAAATAGTAGCTCTAATAAGGCATTTTTCCAATTTCCTTTATTCTTTCTCTTTTATATGAAAAATTGGAGAAAATTCAAGTCTTTCTTTGAAGTCTGAACTATTTAATTTGCAGGAAGCCTATGATACTGGAGACTACATCAATGCAGTTGTCAATCGACAGAGAGCAGAAACCATAAGTAGTGTTTTATACCCTGATGATCGCACATATCAGGCATGGCTTTCCTCTTCTATTGGTTGTATAATACTAATTTGCACTATTCTGAATCAGCCTGGTTGCATTGTTTTCGTACTCTATTAGTCTATATTACAGTCCTTGTATCCTAAG
This sequence comes from Croton laevigatus, assembly GCA_949640765.1. Lineage (NCBI taxonomy): Eukaryota > Viridiplantae > Streptophyta > Magnoliopsida > Malpighiales > Euphorbiaceae > Croton > Croton laevigatus. The sequence goes on along the minus strand of CATIWJ010200637.1, from coordinate 11,591 downwards.
GCAATTTATTTTATGAGCACTTGATTATACAGTGATAAAGAGCAAGATCATTAATCTGTTTTTACAATTCCAGTTGTGGCTGTTAATGCTACCATTTCTCATGCTTCATTCTGCTATAATTTGGAAGCAGAAAGACTATGCTAGGAGTAAGGTGGAAAGGCATTGAATTGAATAATAAATCATTGCTCTAGTGCACAATTTCCACAGGCTGCTGCTGCTTCTTCTTCTTAAACTTTGTTTGGATAGATGTAAAACATGGAATAGTTGGTGAAAATGCCTTGGATTTTCAAAATTACTTGTGTGGTTAGGATGAAAATTTCAAAGAGGCTGTGAACTTTGCAGTTAGACACCCAAAATATGCGAAAATGACAAATGTTTGTGTGAAAATTTACTATTCATACATAACAAAGAAAAATATAATTATTTTATATACTTATTTTGCACGTACAAAATGAAGAGAGTGCAAAATAAGGAAGTAAAATGGATAGTATTATTTTATACCAATCCATAGCAACTGTTTACAACTTTGGTGCTGTATTTCATGACTTGCCTGACTATAAAGATATGTGCAGTCCTTTCTGCGGATAACTTTTCATTGCTTTATTTATTCTTTCAGGGAAAGGAAATACGGTTGAAACAACAATATTTTTTTGTCTCCGCATCATTGCAAGACATTTTTCGAAGGTTCAAATTCACTCATAATAACATTGATGGCTTCCCAGAAAAGGTTTCTCGTCTCTGATTACATATGCACTATAGTGTAACTAGCTCATGTAAACTCATTTATGACATCTATATTATATTATAAGAAGCATGTGCCTCAGTTCATTAAAGTTTATCTATGAAACAAAATTTCGTGACTGCAATTTCTTATGATTCAATAAATTAACGTGCTAAGATATTACATGCTAGGTATTCTTGCATATTATACTATTCACGAAATGATACTCATAATTACAACTGCTTGTCAACCACAGAGAATTGAGTATTAAGAAATTACGTATTGAATGCTTACGTTTCTTGATCATTATATACTCTTCCATGCAAACCAAAACAATTTACCCAATGGTTATTATACCAAGTGAATTTCATGCAAATATAGAGAGAAGTTCTGTGATTTGCAAACAGAGCACCTTCCCCTCAGAAGGATTTTTTTTCTAAAAAAAATTGTATTCTTCTGATAACAGTTTTCCTCTTCTTACCAACATGCTCACTTTCTCTGCTATGTAGGTTGCCCTGCAACTGAATGATACTCACCCATCTCTTGCAATAGTTGAGGTTATGAGGTTGCTCGTTGATGAAGAGAATCTTAATTGGAGTAAAGCATGGGAAATTGCATGCCAGATTTTCTCCTTCACTACTCACACTGTTCATCCAGAAGGATTGGAGAAAATCCCTGTTGATCTATTGGAAAATCTTCTACCACGCCATTTACAGGTGGGTTTTGGTATTGTTTCCAAATGTATGTTTCTCATTTTAAATATTTTCTAAAGATGTTCAAACAAATTTCTGCTTGGACTTCCTAAGATTACGAGCTCTGTACTCATAAAGTATGATGCTTATCACTGCTTTTTGATTTACATGTGTTCAACAAACCTGCTATAATATTAGATCCAGTTAGATTATAGTAACAGTTCCTAATAGAAAGAGTTAAATGAGAAAAGCATATTCCTTTCTCTGATGGAATTATTTATTTTTCAGATCATATATCAAATAAACCACAATTTCATCGAAGAGTTGAAGAAAAAAATTGGTTTGGATTATGATCGCCTTTCCAAGATGTCAATTATTGAGGATGGTGCTGCAAAGGTATTTGCAAAATCCATCCGAAGTTTTATCTTTTCATTTATATTCCCCTTGGCTAATTTTCTTCTGGCATTAAATTGTGTTGAAAGTTATGAAAATTCTGTCACTATTGTCCTTGTAGCTAGGTGACATTAATTTTCATGTTATCCTACTGCTACAATCAATAGAGTTGTCTCAATCTCTAGACATTTTGTTGAAACACAATTAGTACTAAAGAATGACAGATCAAGTGAACTACAAAAACCCTCAGATTAACTGTTTTTTAAACGCCAAAGCTTTTCAGTTTTTAAACTCTTTTAGCTTCATAATAATCTTCAACTTCAAGAATAGAGAATCGAGCAATATCTTGCTTACTATAGGTTCAAATACTTGGAAGCTTCAAGTTTAGTGTGTTACCTGGTTGAACTTTCCTCTTTATCAATGTACATCGGCATGAGATTTGCCAAGAACTAAAACATAAATTAATATTTTGTTAGGTAACAGAGAATTTTGATGTAAATTTAAATAGAGTTGGACCGATGGAATGTGATATGTGTAAGCAACAGAACTAGTGTGGCTCAAGATATTGTATTTTTCACTTAATAGATTTGAGTATGATCCCTGTTTCACTAAATCCCTCTGTGTGTGTACGTGCACACATATCTTTGTGCATGTGTACAACATTTATCATCTTGAGAAAATAGATGCATTAAACTAAATGAAATAATCAAGGCTTCCACCTTTTTGGCTAATTTCACTAGTATATAACCACACTGGTTTTCCAATAGATCTTTCTCCTTTGTATCACAGTGCAGAGTGGATGAGCATTATGAAAGCTGAAAATTTATTTGTATCATTGGACAGAGTGTTCGAATGGCAAATCTATCAATTGTCTGTGCTCACTCTGTGAATGGAGTTTCTAAAGTACATGGAGAATTGTTGAAAACAAGAGTATTCAAGGTAGCGTGAATGTTTTTTCGTGTGTGTGTATAATTGTATTAGTTACCTGTTTCGTAGTTTTATTTTATTTTACTTCTGAGAATAGCACCTGTTTGTTGTCATTGTGAAAATGCTGCTTTGCGTCGGATGATGTAGGCAAACTTTCCTGAGACTAAAATCATTTTTGCAGGACTTCTATGACCTTTGGCCTCACAAATTTCATTACATAACAAATGGAGCATCCCAGGTCGAGACTATTTACATTCTTCTTTTAAAATTCATCTTATATTTATGCTATATTAACTTCTATATGAATTATATTTAAATGGATTTTAATCATCCATCCGGCTCTTATAAAATTGTATTCAACTACAAATGGAGGACATAACCTTAGCAATGTGGAATCTAAACTGGCCGCAGTTGTGGTTTCCTGTTGCTGCATTCATGAGAAGCCCATTCTTTGGATGATTATTTTGTTTAGATTGCATTACTGTAGGAAGTAAAATCTCAACAACTTTTTCTATTCTAACATCTATTGAATTTCCCAATAGATTTTATAATAATAATAGCCTATAGTTCTGTACTCAAAAAGTACAAACTTATAACACATTCCTACCACTGAGATTTGCATTTCTTAGGAATTTATCCAAATTTTTGTTCAACTTGTTTTAGTTTTCATCATTTGATTCCTGTTATATTGAAATATAAAATACAAGTTCATCAACAAATTCATGATTACTCTTTACTTTAGATGTAACCATGCACTTGAAAAAGGATAGAATGTTGTGTTTTAGTGTAATCTGCTGATACTCTTCTATATGTGAAATTGATGTCCAGCGACGATGGATTGTTGTCAGCAATCCAAGTTTATGTGCTCTTATCTCGAAATGGCTGGCAACAGAAGCCTGGATTCGCGATATGGACCTGCTATCAGGTTTGCAAGAGTATGCAACAAATGCTGATCTACATCAGGAATGGAAGATTGTAAGCTTTGATTTTAAATCACTGCAGTTCTTCTAAAAGTGAATTGCACATGTTTTGTACTGGTGAATGCTTGTGTTTTTAACAATATTTCTCACTTTTGTAGGTTAAGAAGGTTAATAAAATGAGGCTTGCAGAATATATTGAAGCAATTAGTGGTGTCAAGGTTTGACTGAAAGCTATATGGAATTCTGATTTTTCCAATTGAAAGTTCAGTTATTGAAGCTTGCATGTGACCTAATTTATTAGTATGTAATTTCAAGTGCAGGTCAGCGTAGATGCAATGTTTGATGTGCAGATAAAACGAATACATGAGTACAAAAGACAGTTCCTAAATATTCTTGGGATAATCCATAGATATGACTGCATAAAGGTGAATGGAATCTTGGGTTATAAAGTTTATGATTTTCAGTTAAACATAGTAATGAATTAATTAGCTAATCAAAAGTGAAACTGCCTTTTAACCCCTTATTCTCTTTCTCCAGTGCTTTTATTTTTACATTCTGTCTTCTTTTTGCTGGAAACTGTTCTTCATTTTCTTTAATAGTATCTCTTGGACTCCATTATCACATGCCTGCATTTAGTTTAGTTTACTAGGATATATGATGATAAGATCTGACTTCATCACAGAACATGGACAAGAATGACAGGAGAAATGTTGTCCCTCGTGTCTGCATAATTGGAGGGAAAGCAGCACCTGGTTATGAAAGTGCAAAGAAGATTATCAAACTCATTCATGCTGTAGCAGAAAAGATTAACAATGACCCAGACATTGGGGACCTTTTGAAGTTGGTAAGAGTGTTGTGTATTTTCTTGGGAAATTGTAAAGAAGGCATAAGCCCACTTCTCTGGAATTTACTTTAAGTGGTCATCTGGGATTCACAGTAATATAAAAATGATGTGAAAAAAAATATATATATGCACTGAAATTTTAACATCCATCATCCAACATGTGTTGTGATTTATTCACTACCATTGCTTTTTAATATATAGCATTTCATCTACATTTGTGATTCTGTTTTTGGTATTATGGCAGGTTTTTATCCCTGATTACAGTGTAACGGTTGCTGAATTGGTAATACCAGGGGCTGACATTTCGCAGCACATAAGGTTTGTAATTCATAGTATGCCTTTTAAATGAAATCCTCAAAGTAACAGAACCAGACTTTGTTCAATTGTGTGCATAATCTGCCATGATGTTAGTATATAAAATTTGTTGTGTATTGTTCCCCTGAATATGCAGCACTGCTGGACACGAGGCATCAGGTACTAGCAGCATGAAATTTTTAATGAATGGATGCTTGCTTCTAGCAACAGAAGATGGCTCTACCATTGAAATTATTGAAGAAATAGGGGCAGAAAACATGGTAAGCATCATATTTCATGAGGTCCAAAAGTAAAGGACTTAAATGGAGAATTTTCATTTTTTTTTTTTCTGTTGTTTTTGTAAAGGTACATTGAATGAATGAATAGACTATGCTGCAATTTATAATTGCATTCACTCATTCTATGTTACAGTTTTTGTTTGGTGCAAAAAGTCACGAAGTTCCAGTTTTGCGTGAGAAAGCTCCAAAAGTACCCCTTCAATTTGCTCGTGTTGTAAGGTGAGATAACTGTAGTAAGTCAGTAATTGCAATGTTATCGCAACGACAATGTGCCAAACTTTGCATGAAAACTTATAGTGTTACACGTCTGATATGATATAGCAAGTCTGGTACTTATGCAGATTGTCAATTTGATATTTGATGTTTACATGCAGGATGGTTCGAAACGGCTACTTTGGATTTGAAGACTATTTTGAATCGTTATGTGACAGCGTAGAGGTTGGCAATGACTTTTACCTCCTAGGTGCTGATTTTGAGAGCTATCTAGAGGCACAGGTAAATATAGCATTTGGCTGTACTACGGTTTTGACGTTATTAAGAGCTAAAAATCTTGTTCTGAGATTATGGAAATTGCAGTCTGCTGCTGATAAGGCATTTGTTGATGAAGAGAAGTGGACACAAATGAGTATTCTTAGCACAGCTGGGTCTGGAAGATTTAGCAGTGATAGATCCATTGAAGAATATGCTGCCAAATATTGGGGAATTGAACCTTGTAGATGCCCACTCTAATCTCTACTCAGTAAACAGAATTGTCGAACAATACAATAAACCATTTAAGCAATGGCTCATCTAAGCAATAATCTTCCTGATCTTCAATTATTTGTAACTCTGCAATAATTATTATTTGTAATTGTGAATAGTGAAAATGTAATGAGCTTTGGTGGATCTTCATGTCTAGTGGGTAAGACTTGAAGGATGTAATCCATCAATTGCAAATGGTGAAATTTTTATTAATTTGATCCGGATTAGAAGTTATTTTGCAGATGAAGTAAATGGAGCTATATTTAGAGGGTGTTTACCAAAAGTGGCATTGATTTATTTTTTATAATTTACTTACTTACCCGTAAGAAATTGATCAATTTATTTGGGTTATTATGGGTAAATGAGGAAGTTACATCTATCTATGTTTGGGATTGCTTGCATTTTTTAACTTTTGACTTTTGAAAAAGCTTATTATTTTAAGTCGGAAAAAAAAAATTATAGACAAATACTATAAGTTAAAAAGTACTTAAAAATTAATCAGCCATGCCAAACACCGGTTATGTAAGCTAAATAAATTGGAGTTAGCGGGCTTAATCTCTGATTAAAATGGATAGTGCAGTCAAATAAAATATCGGGGCCTTCGTGGCTTGTCGCCTGTACTCACATTTTTATTTTAGCCAAAGTATTGGACGACAATACATAGCTCGGTAGTCAGTACACTTACAAGTGGAGACGACGACGGCGACAATGGTGACCGTTTATCGAATTCTTTTTCCCGCCATAATTTTGTCATCTCTATTGGGTGTCACAGATCAAGATAAACAGAACAATAACCACCTGCTCCTCAAATTGGACGAAGCCAAGCTTAAGGTCTCTCAATTAGGTGAGAAAACCAATCAATTCTCCTTTTTTTTTTCGATTTTCAATCCAGATTCCGGTTTTTATTATGTATTTTTTTTTCGGAATCCTAAGCGAATCGATTGTTTCCCTTTTCAGAATATTCTCTCGAGCAAATCAACCAAAAAATAAATGCTAGAGACCTTTATCTAGTGGAAAGAGAGAAGCAAATCCAAGAGATGGAGAATAAGCTAAACGATCTGCAATCTGATCTTTCTGGTTTGAAGGTTTGTTTTATTTAATTTGACTTTTACAAATTCGGTGATCACCTGAATTCTCACTTATGAGCTCTTAATTTTAGAGTTGTTCGTCGCCTGTTGATGAGAAGATTAAATTGCTCGAAGAAGAGGTTTGTTTCTCTTGTATTTTACTGTTTCTGCTTGTTGCTCTATGCTTTTCTTGGTTTAACTATAAATGAACCTGTTGTTTGCTTCTCTGAATTGACCATTAGTTTGATAACGCTTAGGTACGAGTTCTATGGGCGAGTTTGAGAAAGAACAACTTTGATATCCATGTTTTAGAATCTAAGGCACGAGAAGCTGAGGACAGATTACAAGCAGTGACTTTGCAGGTGGAGAAGGTCAATACTCCTGAACCCATTGCCAATTAATCTTACCTCCCTGGCTAGCTATATATTTTTGTTGAATGAATCCATTCCCATTTGCATTTTCTCTCTATTTGCATGAGGCAAAACATTGTGGTTGGATTCTGTAGCTTTACAGTGTGCATGGAAGGGAAAATTTTTTAAAGATGGTGTTCAATTCATTTAGGGGAAACACAGTTAAATTTGTGCATTTTTTTTTTTAAAATTTTTGGTGTGAATGTATTTGAGTGGGTGGGATGTTGTTATGAATTTATATTTGCTAAAACGAAATCTTCATTTTTTGGTTTGTTAAGAATTCATATTTGTTAAATTGACATGTCATATTTTGGTGTGGTAAATTTCCTTTTTTGTTGCTTACAGATGGCAGGCATAGTGTCAGAGCAGTGGATCCAAATTCAACAGTTTGAGCAGGCTCTTCAACTCAAAGAAGTATATTTAACAAAACAATTAGAATTTCGCTATGCTACTGGCAATTTTTTAAACTTAACTTTGTGTTATGTTCTGTGTTCACGGCCTGAATGATGTATACAGATGAGAATGTCGAAGTACCAGAGGAAAATAAGAGCCTCGAGGTGCTCCTTTTTGAAGGTGATACTGATATATATTTTTGTCCTGATTTAGAAGTCTAGAGTATTTATGTGTCACATGTCATATATCTTGATCAATTTTCATGCTTTTATATGGATAATGTAGTTTATGCAAGACCTTTCCAGCAAATACCTTCCAAAGTCTGTCAAGCAGATGGATTTGCATTTATATCCTGAGGAGTCTATCTTGAGATCCTACATGTTGCACACTGTAAATTTGTTAAAAGGATTATATTCAACTGCTAAAGAGTCCCATCATGAGGTTTGTACTTTCCCTACTTTCAATTGCGTCATACTTCATGCTCAAGTTCTTGTATTCCACGATCCGTTAGATAAAGCGTGTTTTTCTTTGCTGTTGCTACATATTGTGCCTCCTAATGCTTTTTGTTCTTAAAATTCAAAATATAATCTAATGCGAGTTTGTATGGTGAGTTGATCTTGTTGTCTTTAATCTGTCATAAATTGTATTCTTGATCATACTCACTGCTTGGTAGCTGGTCTCTTCCAGCCAGTTAAATTGTTATATAGGTTTGAGGGCAAGGACAGTTTCTTGTTCTTAGTTGTCTGCACACTGATTTATGGATATGATGCAAGTGTATACCAGTCGAGATATAGTTTTACCTTTTTTTTTTTTTTTTTTTTTCATTTTGGTTTTATAGTTTTCCTTTCTTAGAAATGATCATTTATTGTATTGGAAAGTTAGCAAAGGTAAGCTTATTCATAATTTGTTCACCGTTGGAGTCTCTAGTATGAGTGACTTCACTAATGACTAACTAGACCTTTAATCCTGACATTACTTAGATATCACTTTTCTGTGTGAATTGAATTTTGTTTCTCATTTTCATTAGCTGCAAAGTCTTGTAAAAGCAGAATTGGAAAGGCATGAGTTCACTGCACATCTTGCCAATGAGGAACTAGTATTTTTTCTGGTATGTTAGTTTCCTGTTATTAGTTGGAGAAACTAATAAAGCTTCATCTAATGGTCCTATTGGCTTTGAATTATTGCAAAATTTCCAGGCTTCCGCTCTCATCATCTTCCCAGTATTGAGTGCTTGGATGTTACTCTCATCACAGTTATAGTCATGAAGAATTTTACTTGCAGAGAAGATGACAGCCTGTTCTATGATGGCGAAGAAGATGACGATCAAACCACCACCAAATCCAACATCCCCGCCAATTTATATGGTCTAAGCAAAAAAAAATACAGCTTCATCTGATGGTCCTATTGGCTCCTCCTGTAAATTTGTTTCCACCGTCATTGCTGCTGCTTTTGTATTAAGGTTCACAACAAGGCCACCTTGGTTCGGTTTTGCCTTTTGGCATGAAAAATTTTGCCGTTAGTTTGTACCATTTTCCAATGTCTGAATGTAACAACAAATTTCTGAACAAAGTAGAGACCAGGCAGAATAATCATAGATACTATTCTAAAATTTTCTAATTGGTCTAATCCAAAAATTTTCGATTTTTTTTTTTCTTTTTTTGTCTTCTGTTGCTGTTGGTGTTCTTTTTTTTTTTTTTTTGTCAAAGATCTTTTATTAATTGCAGTTAATTCTTACAATCTATGAAGACCTTTTGACTAACGAAATCATCAAAGAAAGATTTATCTAAGGAGGCCTTTGAGAGATCATGGGCTAAGGAATTACACGATCGTGGAATAAAATTACAAAAAATACTTGGTCTCTGGAACAAAAGCTATCTGCCACTATTTTACAATCCTGTCTCCACGATACAATTATCAAAATTCTTTTCAGAAGCCAACTCCACAGCTGTCTTAACTGCAATAGCTTCAGTTTTCCAGCTTTTTTAAAGTCACTAAAACCAAGCAAAGGAGCCAAGTACCCGGCCAGGCCAGTTTGTGTACGCATTCTCGGAGGCCTTCGTCTTAAAGGGAGAGCATAAGAGAATTTCCATCCACTCAAACCTTATCTACCGAAAGATGGAGGACACAAATTGGGAGCAAAAACTACAAGCCCTCACCCACATCCTCACCAACCCTACAACAAGCCCAAATCTCTACTCTCAGTTCTTCGTCTCCAACCAAATTCCTTGCTATCTCAATTGGGACTATCCACCTATACTCTGCACCAAACACACTAGTCCTTTCCCTTCTCTACAACTACGGTGGGGATTCTCTCTATTTCTCAAAAGGGTATCCAGATTAGGGCTTCCTGAGACTTCTTGGAGGTCAAAGTGCCCTTTTCAACAGCCTCCACCTCTGGTTCTTGCTAAAGGAGTAGAGGAAGCACAGTGGAGCGATGAGTATAAAAGAGAATATGTTAGGAAGAGATTGAGAAGGAAACCACTCGCCAATAATATTCACCCTTTTATTCCTATTTTACTTCCTAATCTTTTTCTTTTCTCACTTCTGCTATGGAACCCATTTCCTGATCTGGATTCTTGAGTTCTATAATAATTTGCGTTTGTGGGTTGTGTTCTGTAATTCAATTATATGTTTTAATGGTGAATATGGCTTTTTGTAATTTTCTTTCGCCTTCTTTTTCCTTTTTACTAACCCTTTGACCTACCAAATTTAATTGATTGATGGTCAATTGACAATTAGGCTGAACCTAATCAAATAGAAATGGAAGTTGATACCTTTCTAGTTTCTATCCTCCTAAAAGCATAGTTGGTGAAGTAAATGAAAATATGAAGGAACAGATACAAATCATTATCATCATTTTAACTAATCTATTAATAATTTGTGTCAGTTTTTCCAAGTAACAAGTATAGGTTTGATATTTGATTCCATGGTTAAACATTTGCTGACAATCTTGTTTAACATTTTTTATTAACCTTGAAAACAAATTAACCAAAAAGATTCTTTTAGGTTTTTCCCTTAGAAGGAGCCTAATTGAGTATTAAATTGATAATAATTAATGAAATAGAATTGATATATCTTTGGATTCTTTTCTCTTTTCACCTTCCATCTGATACAAACTCTCTCTCTCTCTCCTTTTCTTTTATGACCAAAATTTTTAACTTTGGTATCATTTGATTCTGATTCTGATTCGATTACTTCCTCATAAGGAGCTGTGCGGTAATTACAATTATAGAAAAATTATTTCCTAATAAATTAGTAATAAATGTTATTTAGTTGAATTTTAATTCTGAAAAAACACAAATATTTAGCAAAACAAAATTTTAAAACATTATAAATATTGGGCTCTTAAAAAAACATTATAAATATTTAAAATTAAAAATAAAATAAAATAGAAATTATTAATCTTTACTTTTTAAAGAAAACCATTTTTTCCTATTTGTTACAAAGGAGGCTATTAATTGTTCGGATGGCAACGTGAGCAATATAATGCAATAAAATGGTATTAACAGCGTAATTAACCTGAATCAAATTTAATATTTTTTTTTTTTTTGCCAGTAATCAAATTTAATACCTTGACATCATACTATCTCAGTAAAAATAGCAGTCAAATGGCATTTAAATGGAAAGCCCTAGCCTGACTCATAAAAATTTGAGTGAGGCTAGGCCTCTCGTTCGAGACCCTCTCGATTTTGGTTTTTTTTTTTTTTTTTTTTTTAATTTTTTGATACGGCACGGCAGATTGTCTATATTAAGACCCGAGATCAATTTCAAAGAGTTGCGGTTCACAGAAATCGACCCTGTATTATAAATTTTATCTGACTATAAATTTCAACGGTCTCGATTATTTCACATTTAATTTATAACACAGAGTCGGATTCTGTAAACTGTGG
>CATIWJ010200630.1:0-20715 GCA_949640765.1 Croton laevigatus | reverse complement strand
TATTCCATAATATTTAATCAAACCAAACAAACCTATTCCAAAATATTTAATCAAACCAAATAAACTTATATAAAAATATTTAATCAAACCAAACCTATTCGGTCGGTTCGGTTCGGTGTTGAAATCAGTCAAACCGAACACCAAACCGAAATTTTCGGTTTTCCTAAATTATGCACCGAACGCCAAACCGAACCATTCGGTTCGGTCTCGGTCTCAGTCGGTTTTTCGGTTCTCGGTTTATTGTGAACACCCCTAGTAATTTATGGATCGTATTTATTACCAATAGTGTAAGCAAGGGTGAAGGCACCACCCACTCCACGCAAAAATTTTTTCTTTTAAATTTAATTAGTCCAACATTTTTAGAATTTTTTACTTCGCTACCTAGGGTTATATGGGTACAATACTTACAGGTACTTCAACATTTTCCAATTTGCTACATAATTTGGTATCGCACCATTCAAATTGTTGCCCGCAACCCTACTGCATTGATTGAGCACCGAAATTTCATTTTATATATTATGCATCATATTTATGTAACAAATTAAAAACAAAGAGTGAAGTTTTCTTACAACATTTGGAGATTGACAAGTTTCTTATAGCTGTCAGGCAGTTTTCCTCTTAGATTGTTAGAACTCACAACACTGCAATAATTTGCATCATTAGTAGGTATATATGTAAAGATAAAAAATTGTCTGTACTTCATGTATGAATGATTCACTCATGCACCAATTTAATGAAAATTATTAATTAGTTTCAATATCTATTATTATTTGACTTCTTTATACGGTGTGTCACTAATAAAAAAAATATTTTGGTTCAACCTATGCGTGCTAGTAATTGTTATAGACCTATCTTTTCTTTTTCTTTTTTTTCGACATAGTTACAAGTGGGGGAGGGCATATGGGTTTTGAACAGCGCTTTGACGTCAAGTGATAGAACGTTAACCGCTTGGGCCAAGCTCATCTCCGAATATATTTGTGAGAATTTTGAGCCTTATAGCCGTTAGTCCATTATCATTTTAGTTAAGTTCATTATTCATATATTGGGCTTATAATAAGTTAAGTTCACTTTATAAACAAAATAACTTAAACTAATTTGTAAGAATCACCTTTCTTATTATAAGTCTTTCATTTATTTCATATTTAAGCAATGTGGGACTATCCTGCACCTTTACAATATTCCCACCTTGAATTGATAATCATTGTATTTAACTAAGGTTGAACAATTTTTTAAAAAAATAGGGTTGATCATTGAATTTTTGGAAAATACCGGTCCGTAACCCGTTCCGCTTTATGATTTATATAAAAATATATATATATATTTTTCCTTAAAATATTAAATTATTTAAATGAACACCGTAGTTATCCGTGACTCAATCCACTAAACCTGTTGAGTGAATCGTGGAGTGGGTATGCTATTTATCGAGTGGAGAATGAGTTTTGCAAAACCCCCCAATTATCAATGCTACATTTAACTATATCTCCAAAAGTATGCTTTTTTGCTTTTTTTTTTAAAAATTATTTTCAAACATCATTTTTAAAATTATTTTCATTTCTTTTAATTTAACGGATAGATTTAATTCATAGGACATAATAGGAGATGATATTCCCTATTAACACATAGCATATTAACTACTAGACTAGGCGGTCAACCAAAATTGTTTTCATTTTAGAAGTTTTTAGTTAACTAATCGCACATACCACTAGTCTATATCTATATATTGTTTGGCCATTTAATTAGTTTTGTTTTTTTTTTATCCTAATGTTGTTTTATTGTCTTATTGTATATTAATTATATTTTTGAAATTGATTCAATCTTAAAGTTTGTGTTAAACATTAGCATTTGGCCATTACCTTACCGCGCAAAACAAAGGTGCTCTCCTTTCTTTCAATTTTTTTTTTCATTTGATATAATTACGTTTAATGTTTTCAATTTTCTGATATTTTTGTGATTTTGTAGAGGCAGTGCATACCACAAATTTGTTGTTACCCACCAAATAGCATAACAAATAACAATATCTCTCCATATGTGATTGTTGGAAGCATCCAAATGCCTCTTATATCAAATTCTTTCATTCATTGATTTTCAATTTTATGTTCCTTTATATTGCTTTTTTTTTTATTTTACTATTTTTCTCTATCTATATAATATAGATAATTTTGATTAATGATGGGTTTATTGAATCTTTATTTTGTTGAATTTGTCACTATTGTAATAAGATGTGTTATTCCTATTTTTTTGTTGGATAATGGGATTGCTAAGTTAGATGTCGATGAAAATTAATTTTTATATCCTCTACCAACTGAATATTTAATTACTAATATAATTTAGTTATTATAATATTAGTATAAACTACTCAAAATTTTAGTATAAAAATTTTTGCTAAAAATCAATTTCAGTTAAATAACAACTGTCATCGTTATCACAAGAATAGCTAAGATCTAAATAAAACAATTGAAAAGCAACACTTACAATTTTTGAAGATTTCTCAAGCTTCCAAGATCTGGTGGAAGAGTTCCTTTCAACTGATTTTCTTTTAGATGCCTGATTAGATCAATAATATTTAAGATGATGGGATAAAGAGTTGGATTGTGATATTTCAAATAAAAATCAAGGCTAAACAAAAGTATGGCATGCTTATTCTTCTTAGGTTATACAAAGAATATAGAATATGGGAAGTTTTAAACTTAATTTCTCCCGACCATATATGTCAACACCAAGATGGTGTACGTCATTCAAAGGGAATAACTACCTTTATTGTGTAGTCCACATTATTATCATAGTCTGTTAGCTGTCTGAAATCTTCAGAAATGTTTTTCGCTTTCCTCCAAAATTTATCTCCAAACCTAATCATCTTAGGTCAAATTCGTTATTGTAAATCTAGCCACCCACTGTTTGTTGGATGTTATCCAGACAAGAGCCTCTTTCTTCTTTCTTCCAATAAGTCTAGAGCTAATGTTGGAGTTTTCTGATCATCCAGTGATATTGGCACTGTGGCTAGGCATGCCTATTTGCACCAGGAGACTTTCATCCTATAAGTGAGTGAGAATTATGTTTTACACGTAGCTCATCTCGGAGTTGTTCGGTATGACCATAAAATTATTCCTAGCTCTTCCACCAAATTAATATTTTCATTTAGTTGTTTCTTCAATCCTTGTAATATTGTTTGGTAGGAGACTTCAACTAGTTGTTTGAGGATGGGCCACTAGGATGAACCTAAGCTTGATTCATTGTTTTTCCTAAAATTCTATGAATAAGCCATAATTGAACTTCTTTTTTTTTTTTGTTATTTGTAACAAAATAGTTTGGGAATCTGTACCTAAAAATGATGTTTTCCAGTATAATGATGATTCAAAAAGTTCTAATGGTGAGTTGTGTGTTTGCTTCGATCCATTTACAAGATTAATCAACTACTAACACGATAAATTTCTTCTGTCTAAAAGAGGCGGGGTTTTCCCAATATGTCTATCCCCTACATGATGAAGGGCCAAATGTTTTGCAGGGATTATAGTTTGGCTTGATCTTTCCTCTAGACCAGACCATGATCTTGGCACTAGGGGCATTTTCGGATGAAATCCAAGATGTCTCTTTTTATAATAGGTGATAATGCTGTAATTTAGTTATATTTTGTTTGCTAAAGTCCTCATTTTAGAAGATTTTTATTCTGTGAATTGATCGGATTGTGGTTTTTGTTTTTTTATAGGATTAATTCTGAATTTTTGAAGCTAAAATGGGCAAAGAAAGGCAAAAACGTAGACTTAAAGAGAATCGGGGTTCGGTAGCAGGGAAAATATGTAATGTGGGCATGTCTAAAGAAATTATGGTGTCAGAGTTCGCCGATGCGGAATTTTATTTTCTTTCCTTATCTAAGGAAAGTCGGGATTCTAATTTTAATGTGGGCCTGATATATAGGAATTTCAATTAAATGGAATTAGGTTTAATATGGGAATATAAATAGAATGAGGAGAGGGGGCTGGAGTTGCACGTGGGTTTTTCCAATTCTATTGTTTTATGGCAGTTTTCTTTTCTTCAGAATTTTAGAACTCATTCTATGCCTTTAGTGGCTAAACCTTTAATTCTTGGTTGAAGGAAGCCAATTGCAATTGATTGTAAGTGTGAGACTTAATGGTTTTTCTTAGTTTCTTTTATTCTAGTGGTATTAAAGATTCTTCTGAGTTTATTTTTATGATTGAATTTGATTAATTGCTAGGGTGTACAACTAGATGTTAATTAGATTTTTTATACTGCTTGATTCAAGTAATTGACATTCAAATGCTTGTTACAATGAGAAGCGCATAGAATTGCGATTCACTACGTTAGAGATCGGTAATTTTATGAAGAATTTTTATCTAAATTAAATGCACGTCTTACATGTATTGTCTTGTTCATTGGTTATCTTAATTCTTAATGCTATTAATTAATTAAATCTATGATCATATCTAGGTTGTTAATTAATAAGAATAATTAAAATACATGTTTTTAGTTGTGTAATCTTAAGAGAGGGCATGTTTTAAAAACCACAATGAATATCATTTAATAAAAGGATTCTATGTCTATGATCACTTAATCATCAATTGCATTGGTGACCGACAACCAATGTTCGTTTTCATTGAATTTTCCCTCATTTAATTTCAGTTGTTTTACTGCAATTCATTGGTTTTATTTGCTGAATTTCTTAATTTAATTAGTTTTAGTTCCTATTTAGAAAATCCCCCCCCCTTTTTTCGTATCTTGCTTCCCGTTTCAACAAAAATTTGCTGCTATTAATTTTTATAAATTTCCTGTGGGATTGACTCTTTCTTACCCTTGCTACATTATTATAGTTGAATAGCTTGAATTTAATTTGGGTGCAGACGACAGCACTGCCAGTGGGCCAATAGTATCCCATGGCTAGGATTTTTTTTTCCTATAATTAATTAACCTCCCTTATGTTCTTTTTTTTATACATATGTGTACATCATGGAAAATGTCCATGCGTCATTCACACAACGAGATCATAGACACAACTTGGTCCTCTTATACAGTAGGCCATCTTATATAGGGTAAAAGCTACACTCAAAGATATTTTTATTGCTTGAGATTTATCCTCAGTCAAGCATGTCTAAGAATTCCTCATCATGCTCATCCATGAACACTATTACTCTTGAATTGTTACCTCCTCTACTGCATATCCTGTAGTTTGAAGTCTTGGTGAAGAAACTTGCATAGGTTCCTTTGAGAGGCCGTCTTTACTTATATCTCTTCTTCATTTTCTTCCTAGGATATTAAGTTGATTTTTTATTTCCTCAAATCTACTATCATGTTTAAAAGGGCTCTAGCTTTTCTGTAGTACTTCTTAGGATCTCATCTTTAATGGCATATAATCTATTAATTTGAATTACAACTAGTTTGGAGTTAGAATAAATCATTAAGGTTTTCTGCCTAACTTACAAGGCTAGCATAATCCCTAATATCAATGCTTCGTACTCAGCTATAATGTCTGTCACTTAAAATTCTAGGTGCATTGGGTATCAAATATGGAGTTTGTGAAGGCCATTAAATATTAGGCCTATACCTACCCCTTCTCCTTTGTTTGCCATATATATATATATATATATATATGGATCAAGTTTCTTTTGAGGGAGATATCAACTCCAGTGAGTTTCTAAAGTTGAACTTTGCTACAAAATTTGCCAACACAAAATCCTTCAAGGTTGTCCTAAGGATGTACTTGATGTTGAACTCTAATTATTGAATGGCCCACTCTATTATTGTACTGAAAGTTTCTGCTTTGTGGAGCACTTTTGTAAGCTAAATTTGTGTTTGGACATTGATTATATTACCAATTTTTAGCTTTTGAGCTATTATCAACAATGTGCATGCTAATTTTTCCAATTAGGAATAATTCACCACCGCCCTTTTAAGTACACGGCTAACATAGTAAACGGGTGGTAACTCTCCTACTTCTTCCCCAATGTGCATATATGACAAAAAAAAAAAGGTTAGTCATAGAAAGAAGTACAAAGGTTCATCTAGAATAAGCTATGTAAGTAATGCTAGGGTGTTAAGGAACTCCTTAAACAAGTCATCAGCTTTCTAACACTTTTCATCACATATAAATTTTTGAATCGTTCTTTAATAGTTGATAGAATAAGAAAGAAAACATCCATGGTAATAATTCTTCCATTTAATTATTGTACGCCTTGGATTAAAGTGGGGAGCCGCATGTTGAGGATAGCTTTGATTTTCCCTGAGTTGGTCTTTATTAGGGGTGCACAAAATTAACTGAAATTCAGTTTCCGAACCGAACAGAAAATTCAGTTTGGTTATCGGTGCATAAAAGGGAGAAACCGAAATATTCGGTTTGGCGTTCGGTTTCTCTAATTTGAGAACCGAACCGAACCGAACCTAACCTTTACTATATATATATGTATATATAATAACAAGACCTAAAATCCCTAATCCTAATAATAATCAGCCGCCTCCCTCCCTCCATTTTTGTCTTCGTTCTTTACTCCTCTCACCAAATCTTCAGCCACCTCCATCTATTTCTCTCTTCCTTCACTCCTCCTCTCAACAAATCTTTCTACCTTCTTTGCGCCTCTCTCGTTAACATCATCACCAAGTGAGAAGACTAAAAGTTTCAAACACCAAGTTCGCCTAGCCATTTCAAGAAAAGTCGTAGAGAAAGCAGATCTAGAAATCCAACAGAGAACATTCCATTTTAGCATCAACAAGTTGCAAATACTTAGCCCTTGTAAATCTCGCAAAAGAGGAAGTCAGATTTTGGGTCAATTACCATTTCGGGTTCAAAGGTTTCTCCATTTGCCAAAGACCGTGCGACATTAAAGTTGTAAGTGCCTTTTCTTATTCGGTTTGTTTTTTCTATTCTTGTTGGAAAATGAATTATGGGTTTTGTTTGATTGATAATAGTTGTGATTGAAGTTTTGATTTTGGCTGCGAATTGTATTATTTGTCTATTTTTCATTTTTCTGTTCTCTCAAAAAAAAAAAATCTTTCTTCAAGAACCTGTGATTCTGCGTTTAATTTTGCACTTGGAAATCCTTCTGGTAACACTGATTCGTTCACTCCACTGTTTCGTTTGTTGATAAATTTTATATTAAAATTTTTAATTTTGTTTGCTTAAATTCTAGTATATATTTTGGGGAAAATTTTGATTAGTTAGAAAAATTTATAATCAAGTGTTTATTTGTATGATCGAAAGTGATGGAAACGAAAAAAATAAAAGTTGTATTAGTTTCTTTTCCGCTCTTTGGATGACAAGAAAATAAGTAAAAATCATCGTTATGTAATACTGTTTGAAACTGGTTAAGGAATTTTCGGTTTTAAACCAAACCGAACCGAAAAATCGGTTCGGTCATTATTCGGTTTTTCTCTACGTCGGTTTGGTTTTCGGTTTCTATTTTTGAAATTCAGTTTTTGATTGGTTCGGTGAACCGAACCGACTTTGATCATCCCTAGTCTTTATCCCCCTCTAAAAAATAGTGAATCAGGCAAAATTTCAAGCTTTTACTCCAAATGCATATTTCCCAATGTTTATTTCATACTTGTCTGGGCTTCAACATGCTTTGACATCGTTCAGCTTTTAATTATCATATTTGTTTAGTTGTACATATTAGGGGTATTTTGATAATTTGACCGAATAGTTTGACTTGTGTTATTTTTGGTTTTAATAAATCTGTGTATAAGCATGCATAGTTATTGTATTTCCTTGAGTGTTTCTTAATTAGTAAAATTTTTGTTTAGAATGTTCTTGGTCAACACTCGAGGTTCGACCCAGTGGATTCTAGTAACGGAATTTGAGATAAGTTTCATGAGTGTATGTGATTTATTTGTGATATATATATATATATATATATATATATATATATATATATATATATTCTATTTCGATGCTATTCACCTAAACCTATTTGTGATTAGGAGAAGGAAAATATATTTGTTTGGTATATCTACCTATTGATTATCTGAATATGATAATATTTGTGTTGTGTGCTAGTATGTCGTAAAAGGACATAAGGTTTTTAACTGAGGAGATCTTTGATTTTTGAATATTGATTTTTGGTATTTGACAGTATTTGAATTTCTGAGGCATATTGGCTGTTTGATTTCTATATCAATTTAATTGAAATTTATGGTTGAAATATGGATGGCTTCTATTTCTGATTTTCTATGGTGAAATAAGGATGAATTCTTGTGAAATCCCACATCGAAAAGAGATTAAAAAATGATATGGTATATAAGTTTGGTCAATTAACTACTTAGTCAACTTGAATTAACCATTTTAAACACCAATAGATTTGGGCCTAAGCAATTGACGAAGGCTAGTTAGGTAGATCGTTTTAGATGCTTGCGGCTAGACTTTGGACTAGCTGCATGCAAGTTGCGGCATTTTGCTTCCTTACTCATAAATTGCACAATTACATCTGATATGTGCTTGTAAAGTGAATAATCTATGACTTGTTGTATTTTGTTTTGATATAATTCTAGCCTATTGAATTGATATTGACTTATTGTGTTTGAGATTGGTTTGTTGGCTTATCCTTGAAATTTCGATTATGAAATTATTTATGAGTTTTAAGTTTAGGGACAAAATAGTAAATTTTCATCTTAGGGGCAAAATGGTCATTTTGCACTCTTATTTTTATTGTGACATAATTTGGGGATTTTGATGCCCATTTGACACTCAGGAGGATCAGACGGTTGTTTTGAGTATAATATTGTGTTTTTAGATTTCAGAAATATTTTTATCTTTTTCGGTATCTCGGTATTTTTAATAATTAAAATTTAAAATAAATTATTATTTAATTAATTTTGAAAATAAAAATAATCTGGGTCTAGTTAAGTGATTTAATTGGTATTGTTGATTTAGGATTAATGGTTAAATAAGACTTTAGTGTTAATTAATTATATACTTTGTTTTCATACTACTAGGATTGGTAAAAAAAAAAAATCAAACCTACACTAATTAAGAGAAAACCTATCTTTATTACTTGCAAAAAAAAAAAAATTAAGAGAAAACCTACACTAATTAAGAGCTGCACCGCCTGGTCTAGGGACAAAAAATAAAAGATATATAAGGGCTATACGGTTGTTTTGGTTGGATGGTAAATTAGGAAAAAATTATAGGGAATGTGTGCGGGGTGTTTTACAAGGCGAGTAGCAACATTCATTATTTGGAATTTTGGAACTTTTTTGAGATTTTTCTTCAATTCCTTTTATTTCTCATGTACCATTAATTAGTTCATATTTAGGGGCATTAAAAATGGTTGTGATTGTATTTAATTTGATTATCTTGAATTAATATCAAGTTAATTGGATATTTTTAATAAAAAAAATTTGATGAAGACATTGTTTGAAAGAAAGGTATAAGGAAGAGAGAGAAAGTACCTAGCAAATGGATGAGGCCGTTAAACATTTTGATGGAAATGAAAGTAGAAAGTTCGTTAGGAGATTTTGAAAGCAGTAGAGAAGAAATCAAGGGAGAGTGTTTCCTTTTATAAGCAAAATAGGGCGTATGATCCTAGGCGTCATAAAGACCCCCTAATTACCAGTGCGCCTTTGGCAATATGTCTAATGGATAAGGGATAATGAAGTAATCGACCAGGGATACTGAAGTGTTGCTTAGGCAAAAATTTAGGGCTCACATTATTCCCGCCAAGTATTTCAATTAGAAGGAAAGGTGAGGTCATGATTTGGACTGATGGAAGTGACTTCTGGCTAGTCAGACCAAGACATGAAATGACTTGTGCTGAGGGGGGATAACTATAAGTCTCTTTTATGTTTGAGACCTCACAAAGAGTGTGGTCGCCTTACACTCGATTTAAGGAGAGGTCGCCCTCAACTGGACTTGAGGTAAAGTCGCCTTTACTTAGTCTAGAAGGGAGGTGCCATCTGTTTGGGCAAGGAGAGAGGTTATTGATGTCGACCTCCTCACCAGGCCAGGCTACTGGACTCCTAGAATTTAGGGGCCTTTTAGGCTCCTAGATTCAAGATGAATCCTATTGGACGCAAGGTTTTCTGGGTTTATCTGCCTATAAAAGGCCAACGCCAGGCCTCGGTCATACTTAATCACACTTCCTAAATTTCTTAGCTGCACATGAGATAAATCCTCCTAAGGTTACCAACTTTCTATTCAAAACCTGAACCTTATGTAAAGTTTGGGGAGGGCACACATTTAGGTTTGCCTTAATTCCCCTTTATGATACCATGAACCTATTTCCCTGCTTTCACCCAAAAGCATATTTCTCAGGGTTGAGCTTCAGATTATATTTATCTAGCACATTGAACACTTCCTCTAAGTTGCGGACATGCTCCTTCATCGACCTACTTTTGACTATCATATCATCAATATAAACTTCCACATTTTTTCCAATTTGATCTTTGAACATTTTATTCACCAATCTCTGATAGGTTGTCCCTGCATTCTTCAATCCAAATGGCATAACCTTATAACAATAGGTTGTCCTTTCGATGACGAAACTAGTCTTCTTGGCATCACTTAGCTCCATCATAATCTGGTGATACCCATTTACTGCATCCATAAGGGAGTACACCACATACCCTGCAGTAGAATTTACTAAGTTGTCAATGGTGGGTAAAGTCTACACACATTCTCCACTTCCTGTTGGCCTTCTTGACTAGTACTACGTTAGCCAACCACTCAGCATAGTCAACCTCTGTTATAAAACCTACTTTTTCTAGCTTAGCGGCCTCCTCCTCAATCACAGCCTCCTTTACCTTGGACTATTCCCTTTTCTTTTGCATTACAGGTGCATAATTTGAGTCTATACCTAGATTACGAGTTATTACCTCATGGTTAATGCCCATAATGTCCTCAGGTTTCTATGCAAAACTTGAGGTGCACTTAGAAAATCTTCAACCAAATGAGAGCTTTCTCCCAGCTCCACTTTTACATTCACTACTTTCACCTCACCAATATTCACTTCTACTGCTATCACTTGTTCATGGGAAGGCTGCCCATCTAGAGAGTCAAACTTATTTTCATCTATTTCTGCTTCTTTGGCGACCTTATCATCAACACTTCCACGACCATGAGAAGTTAGAATTTGAACAATTTAAAACTAACTTAAAAATTTTTATATTATTCAATTAATGGTCAAAATAATTTATAATTAAAATTAAAAAATCAAATTATGAAAAAATTAACGCATGAATATTTGCAAGCTAATATTTTGTGGTGTATCTCATAGACATTATATATGTAATAGATAGTAGGCAAATAAAAAGATCATTAATCAGTACTTACAAGGTTTGAAGCTTCCCCAAGTGTTGTAGTTGAGGAGGAATGGGACCAGTAAGATTGTTGGTTCCCAAATGCCTATTCAGACCCCAATACAACAAATTACCACTTTTAAAAATAAAAAAAAAATTAAAAAAAATTCTAAAACCAACACCAAATATTGATTAATTTAACTCTTGAAATTTTACTTTAGAACAAAAAATCATAAAATTATAAATTTTTTTAATTAATAGGACAAAATTATATACTTAAAAAAATATATAATGGTCAAATTATAAAACATAAGCACTAATATTGTGTTTGACAACCTCATTTGAAGTAGCTTAAAAACTTTAAAAGATACTCATTCCATTCGATTTACTTATAGAAAATTATAAATTTGGCATTCAATGCATTTAGAGAAATTTGTATTAAGTAAAGTAGAAATAAGTAAAATTATTATAATGTCCTTAATAAAATTTAGTATCAACAAATTAACAATCATAAAACTATGTTGATTTTCCATTAGCTATACTACGAGAATATTAAAAATAATTTATTGGCTTACATTAAAAAAAAGATTTTTTTTCTCTTTGTATAAAGTGAACAAATGTAGGTTTTTTTTTTCTCATCCGATAAATTAGTTTTCAAAATGTGAATATTTTTTAGCTATTTATGTAATGTTTTTTTAAAATCATAATCCTCTTAACTTTTAATTGTTAAGGTTTTATAACTAACTAACTAACAATTAAATGCTATTGCTAAAAAAAAAAAAAAAAATTAAACATTGCTCAAACAACTAATTTACAAAATAAGTCTTAAAGTAAAGTAACTTTTTCTAATAGTAGACTCGCTTACAGGCTTTTGAGGGACTTGAGATTCCCTAAAGAAGGAGGTATGATGCCGGTGAGTAAGTTATGAGACAAATCCCTATAAAGTAAAGAAAAAAAGATATGATTTCTTAGTTGACTGAATCATTTAAAAAGTAAAAAGAACATTTGAATAACAGAATGCAATTTGGTATAATTTTGAAGATTATATAAACAAAACTTACAGCTTTTCCAGATTTTGCAATTGGCCTATGTTATCTGGTATGGAACCAGACAACTGATTGCCTCGAAGATCTCTGGAGAAAAAGGAAGATTAATTAAGTTTAGATACATCTTTTCTTTTGTTGGTTTTAATTTTGTGAAATTAGATAAACTAAATTAATTAAGATGCTCACAGTCTCTTTAAAAATTTCAGATCAGAGATTCTTTTGTCAATGACGGCACCATTCCCGTTTATATTGCCAACGATACTACAAACCAAAAAAAATAAGTTAATATTATGATTTTAATAAATTATTTTAACAATTTCCTTTTTTTTTTTGGAAATTGGAGGCAAGGAATTCAAACCATGGTCTATCACCAAAGTTGTAAATGTACTTGACTTGGAGAATTGTAACAAAATAATTTTTATCATCTCACATTTTCTCCCCCTTTAATTAAATAGAGTGTTGATAAAGGGCAAGCTGCCACTTGTTTGATCTTTTTTTTGCTTTTTAGAAAAATCAATGACAATTGTCTGTTTTAAGTCCCGTGATAAATTTTAATACACTCGAGTTTGTAAAATTTTGCTTTGTATTATTAATTTTACATGACTATGAATTTAACAGTTCTAATTATTTGATGTTTACTTTATAATATAGAGTCAAATTCTGTAAACTATGGCCCACTAAAATTGAATCTCATAACAGTACAAATACTTCAACATTCCATTTGAGAAAAAAAATTGGAACCCGCATTTAGGGCCAACAAATATTACTAAATTAACTACTCCATCCATCCTATAATAAGTGTCCCATTTGCTATTTCATTTTATCCCAAAATAACTGTCTCATTCTTGGAATTCAATAAAATTATATAGTGATTTTTCTTTTCTACCCTCCACATAATAAAAAGAACACATGTACATAATAAATACTAACATTTAAATGAAGGGTACATTAGTCTTTTTATCTATCAAATATTATAGTTCCATGTAATTAATGCTTTTTCCTTAATAGTAGAGAAAGTGCAAATGTGACACTTATTTAGAGACGGAGGGAGTATATATATTTGGAAAAATTACTTCCGATTCCTACAATTTTGTCAAATATACTCTCAATTCCTTCATGTTTGAAAAATAGATTTATAGGTCCTCCACTATTGTGCCGTTGAACTGTTAGGTCCTTCTGTTAGTTTTTTAATGTAGAATTACTTCTTAGTCCGACTCCTATTTATTTGCATCGTTCAACTGGTGGTGGTGTTTCGTTAAAGCGACTTAAGGAGGTAAGTAGGCAAAGGTTCCTAGGGTTCATTTAGGAGGAATAAGATGAGTTTTATTGTATAATTACTTCTAGAAGACTTAAGTTTTTCTTAATCTGACTAATGATGATTGTGGATAATTTATAGTGGTGGTTAAGTAGTGCTACACGAGTTGTCAGAGGCTCGGGGTGTTTCAGGCTTAATCTTAAAGGTCAGTGGCCTGCAGGAGGTCGGTGGCGCACAAGAGGTCGGTGACATGCACGTACCTCTTGTCTGAAGACCTCCTTCACAATGAAGACTTACCAGACCCTGATAGGTGGTCCCTAAAAAGTGGAAAGGCCTACAGATGTCCCCCTTTAGTCCAAGTTATTCTATGTCTTGGTCACCTTGCGTTTAGTTGAAGGTCGCAAAAAGATTCCCAGGGCACAACCTTAATAACCTTTAGAAAATTAGGCGAGAACAACCTGTCCTAAAAATTTCAAAACCTATACTTGTGGCGTTTCGCTACCCTAAGGCAGATTACCAGCATGCCCTAGTTCCCATGCAAAATACCAAAGACACGCTGGTAATTAGGGCACACTATTAATGTACCTAAAGGCTTGCGCCCAACCACCTTTATAGATAGGTCATTTCTTCTCCATTTACTACTTTTACTAAAATTACTCCAGATAAAATTATTCCAACTTCTTCTTTTCCCAAGAAACTTTAAAACAACCTTCCCTTTGCTTTGAAATGCTTCCAGCTTTCAAGCAACCTCATCAATAACATAGGTACTTTCTTTCTTTCTTTCTTTCTCTTTGAACAATGTCTTCTTCAATCAAATTTTCGGTTTCTAAACTAAATAGCCAAAATGAGTAAGGGCTCTTTGGTAACGACCGATTCTCTAATGAAAGGTCGCCAGCCTTCTAAACATAAACATTATCATCTAGCACCTCTACGAGTTCCTCCGACACTGAAGGTGTTGAGCTGAAAACCCGAGGTCATCAAAAGGTGACTTCTAATCCATCTACCTCTAAAAAAACATCGTTTGGAGGGCCACTATAATTAAGGGACGAACCCTCAGATTCAGAAACTACCCAGCTAAGTCTCGGCCCTCCTTGATTAAAATCAAGTACCAAAAAAAATCACTACCTTCTTCCTTAAAAAAAATTCAAATTTTCAATGCCCTACAAGATTGTTGTTCTTGATCCAAGAACCAACCCAAAATCATGGACAGAAAGGTGAGTTCTCCTCCTTACTAAAGAACATCTTAAACACGGGGCATGATTTCCCCTTTTGCCCTCCATTGAAAGCCTACTAAGGTACTATCAGCTTGCCTCAATCCAACTGGGACCTTGGTCCTTTAGGACCATATATTGTCTACACGCCCCAACGTTAGCATTAGCTTATCATTTGATATGTTAAGTCAAACATTCACTTTGAACAAAAACTCAAAAGGGTATTACTACCTACAGGCTCGTACTGGATACAAAGTTTTACAACAAGATAAAGTGTTTGTACCCAGCACATATAAATATGACCAGTATTAGTCCAAATAACCAGTGGAGGAGAATTCACATTTTCCACTTTGTAGAGTAATGATGTGAGAAATTGTCCCTGGGAGGGCTAAGCCTTGATGAGAAAAGTAAACTAAAGTTGTTTAGGTCATGGGGAACAATAGGCGTTTACCCACAAGCCGTGTACAACATCTTTTATGAGGAACTCAAAGATGGGCAACCTCTCATAGAAAGTAAGGACGTAGAAATTAGGACATATTGAGAAAGGTTGAAAATAAGGTGTTTAGCTAAGTTAAGTTCACTGTGCAGGTATGAATCCAAACATTACGAAGTTAACGGACATATTAAAGAATAATCCTAGAGGTCGAGGAAAGAAAGGTGTGACCTCCCAGCCTAAAGAGCAAAGGAAGAGGACAGAGGAAAGGGAAAAGAAAAAGAAATGGCTTGCCGGATAAGGTCCACAACAAACAAAATCACAAGGGCATAAGCGACCTCGTAGCGAGGTTGTGCAAGAAGATACTAAAAGAAAGTGCCTGAGATTATCAGTATAAAAGGAGCAATGCCAGCTACCTTAGCTCTTCAAATGGGAATCACCTCTAAAGGTAACAGGCTAGAGGTAGTGAAAAGAAGTGGGACACAACCCCAGTATAGAAGGAGCAATGCCAGCTACCTTAGCTCTTTAAGCGGAAATCACCCCTAAAGGTAACAGGCTAAAGGTCGTGAAAAGAAGTTGAACGACCCCTATCAATTTGGAAGAAGCATTGACCACAACGAACTTAACTGTCACTCCCGGGACCAGCAGGCTGAAGAAATAGATCGAGAAGGATGGAAAGTTGTACGATTGGGATTCTCTAGTATTTAATGCAGTAGAGGTGCTTATTCTTAAGAACTTCAACGCTCTTCTCCACCAATATCATGGAGAGGAAAACACTACTCTCCTCAATGCCAGAATTTGGCAATATTTGGTGAGGGAGATGGAGTTTTAGAAAGATAGGGATAAGACAAGGTCGGCACGAATAAGTGAAATGATTGGTCAAGTAATAAGGAACAACTTAATGGTAAGTATAATGGTATTTTGTAATTATGCAAAACGTGCTTGTAAGAGAACTAATGAGTTTATTTTGTGAAATAGAATATATCTTGGTTCTAAGGGTTGGAGTCAAGAATTCGAGGGCTGGAGAGAGAGAGAGAAAGAAGTTGGTGGAGGAGAAGAAGGTATTGGAAGAGTGCTCCACTGAGCATAGGGACAGGGCTATAATTGCTGAGAGCGATCTGCAGGACTGTAAGAAATAGTTCTACTTGTTCGAGGAAGGAATAAAAATAATGCAGTAGAAAAATAAGGCCTAAGGAGAAAGAATAAAGGAGTTAGAGAAAGAGTTAGAGGTCTCAAAGAGAATGAGATGGAGAAAAAGCACGGGAAGATAAGCTGGAGAGAGATTAAATAGACCAGATCAGTGTTATATAAAAGAATTTTGAAATTACTTAGGGTAGGAAGATCAGGGATAAAAAAAAAAGAACACCAAGCAGAGGTCATGGGGCTAAGGGAAGAGGTCAAGAAGGTAGAGATGGCTACGGCTGAAAATTTGGGTGACCAACTTGAGGAGCTTCATTATCAAATTTATGAAAAAACAAAGGGAGCTCCTAGAGAAAGAGGAACTCTATGATCTGTCAATTACCCTTGACATGGTATCATTGTCTCTAATCATAAAGGTGGAAGAAGGAGAAATGAGGAGAACATAGAGGACAACCTTACTAAGGTCCGGAACGAAACAAGGGACTCAGTCAAGGCGGAAGATATAGTCCCTCCTATACTTAACTCAAAAAATAGGGAGAGCGAGTGACCTAATGCAGAAGTACAAAACATAGAAAGCTTGTCACATCTCGACCGTCAAAGAAGTGTCGGAGTGGCAAAGTTGCAATTTTAGAAAAAGTAATAATAAATAAGTTTCAATTGATAATGAAACATTAATAATAAAATCAAAAGTAATATAAAAGGTTTAATTGAACTAAGATAAAATTTAAAGGACTAGATGCAAATTGGTCAAATCAGGATATAATAATAATAGAAATGGAAGTTTAGGGATTAGAAGGGCAATTAGGAAGGATGGAGTTTTAGTTATCAGGAAATTGAAAATGAAAAGTGGATCTGTAAGATGGGTAAGAGTTAGGATATGACTCAGTAGACAGATGGCAATGTAAAGGAAAAACAGGAGTATAAACTAAACATTGGTGTCCATTTTCCTCTCTTTTCCTTATACAACCAAAAATATAGGTAGGAACTCTCTCTTAACTCGAATGTCCTCATTTTAGTAATTGAAATTGATGTCTAGTGTGTTCTGGAAGTGGTTTGAAAAGAGTAAGGAAAGAATTCATGAATAATGGTAAACTGAATGAATTTTGTAAAGACGGTTTGAAGGCAAGGTGAAGAAGAAAATTGAAATAGCTATATTCCAATCCCACTATTAAATCCGGAAACCAGCACCTTGAATCAACTCTTGGGAACCCATTAAACAAGTTCCACATGAGGAACTAGTCAACCTATTGCCCGAAGTCCAATATCCGATTGGGCTATCCACTGGGTATTCAAGTAACTCGAAAGGTTCAAGAGTATTTTTCAAGAGCTCTACCCGTCTTCCGACCGTTCTAAAATTGAAAAAGGGCCGGCGACACCGAGAGAAGAAGATCGGTACCATGCTCGCCGCCTGTTGCTACAGGAATCATTATTGGGCCGAAGTGGGTTGGCGAGTCTGTGGATATAGGTATCGGGAGAGGAAGGAACGCATGGGAGGGCTGCATTTTAACCAAAACAGCAGCGTTTTGGTAAATAGCATCTCTGACCCTTGGATTTGGCACGACAGTGGGCGCGGTGCTCAGAGGTTCTTGAGTTGTGCAGTTATACCCCTCTGCGTAGCAAAGTAACCCCTGAACTTAATTTATCTTTAACAAATTAATTATTTTAGTAAATTAGATCATTTTGAGAAATTGAAAAATTAGAGACTTGAATAAATATGATTAATGTTATTAAAATATATTTTATAATTATTATAGGCCGAAATTGTGGAAAAGGAGCTAAAATTAAAGGAATTATAGGAGATTGCAATTAGCGGAGATATAGAACAGGTTCGACACTTTAAGTATTTGACTGTGTTGGATACTCGGACGTGCGTCCGAGTTATATTTACGAATTTTATTGTTTTAAATACCTGTGGTATATTATTGATTCTGTTGAAGTATTATTGGTGAATTTATTAGTCGGAACTAGATCATAATTTATTAAAATAAATTATAAGCTTTACTTAGTAATCGGCATAGTACTAGTAATGGCAGGAATATGATATCATACTAGCAGTTACTCATGCAAATCAAACAGAATCTATTGTTTTAGGGTTATCAAATAGGGACCGATGTCCAAATCAATCAGAAAAAATTATCTTACCTTCATTAGCCTACCAAAATACTTTGTAAAGCGAGAATAATTCAGATAAACAAGTATTAATGAATCTGTTATCAGAATTAGGAAGATACAGTATATTTATTATAAGGAAAAGAAAGACAAACAGTAAATAAAAAAGATAGCCAAATGGTAAATGAATTGTTATAGCTGTAAACAATATTTGATGTGAGTTATTGGATTTGAATTTTGAATTCTTGTTTTAAAATATTGTTAAATAAATAAAGTACTCACTAAGCAAGTAAGCTCAACATGTTATGTATTGTAACTCGCAGGTTAAGGAATAGCTTAGCAGGGAGTGTGAGTTGATCTGCTATTCATTGAAAGTTTTTTCATAAGGTGAATTTGAATTTTGGTATTATGCAATATTTTCGTACAGTTGCGGTTTAGTTTTGCATGTATACAATCAGACTTTTGTAAAAATTATGCAAATTAAGTAGTATGGCCTACGGACTCTGTAAGGTTAATTATGTATTATTAATAAGTTTTTAAGGATAATATAAAAAAAAACTCTATATGTTTTTATCATATTGACATTTTCCTCTATATCTTTTTTTTCGGACAAAAAACTCCCTACGTTATAATTTCGTGGACAAAAATACTTTTTTGTCTATTTTTTCTGTTAAAATAACAGTAGAATGATCAAAATGTATTATCACCATATTATCATGCATACATATCAAATATCCATAGCATTTCAGAACCTAAGACAAATAAACAAGCATCTAAGCTAGTAGAATGGCAACAAGCAATTACCACTAAATTGGATGCTCTTCAAGCTAACAACACATGGGCTATTGTTCCTTTGTCTCCTAATAAAAATCCAACAGGTTGCAGGTGGGGTTTCCAAGTTAAATACCACAGTAATGGCACTATAGAGAGTTATAAAGCATGACTAATGACTACTTTTTGAACTCTTTTGGCCATTTCTGCTGCTAATGGATGGTTTTTAGAGCAACTTGATATTAATAATACATTTCTTCATGAAAATCTCCATAAAGAAGTTTATATGTCTTTGCCACCGGGTCTTCAAGTCAAAAGCTCTACTACACAACCGCTTGTTTGCAAATTACAAAAATCCCTATATGATTTGAAGCAGGTAGTCAATAATGGCATCTCAAATTCACTAATGCTCTACCCCATCACTTGAAGATGAAATAGCATATAGAAAATAGACCCGCTCACTAATACCCAAACTGATATCACCTATGCAGTCCAACAATTGTTCCAATTTTTGGACAAGCCAACTTCTACTCATCTCATAGCTACTCATAGAGTCTTAAGGTATCTCAAGACTAATCCAGGATAAGGCATCTTTTATCCAGTGTAGATAACTTGCAACTCCAACGCCTCTCAGATTCTGACTGGGCTCAATGTCCACTTACACAGAAGTCTTTAGCTAGATTTTGTTTATTTTTAGGCAAATCACTTGTTTCATGGAAGACTAAAAAACAAACAACAGTGGAAAAATCCTCATCTGAGGCAGAATATCGTGTAATGGCCACGGTCACGTGTGAAATTCGATGGCTCTTGTACTTATTGCGTACTTTCTTTGTTTCTCATCCACAGCCTGCATTACTCTTTTGCGTATGCCTTTCATATTGCTAAAAACCTGGTTTATCATGAAAGAACAAAGCACCTAGAAATCAATTTCCTAGCTTGGCTTTGATTTTGGGACGAATTCTTTTCTTCAGAATTTTCTCTTTCATGGCAGTTATCTTTTTAAAACTTGTAACATGAAGTTTTACAGGTTATTTCACTTAACTCTCATAGTTTAGGATTGGGTTGGGACCTAATCTTTGTACGAGTTTAGCTATATACCATATTAACTAAGTTTTTTCTTGATTAAAATGATTAATTAAGAAAAAATTAATTTGCAATTCAAAAAAAAAAATTGTTTCTATTAAAAAATACTGTTTTAATTACAATCATATTTTATTTAAAAATATTATTTTAATTTATATTCATAATCGTATTTTATTATGAAATACTATTTCTAATTACATAATTTATTAATTAATTGTCCTAAAATTTATAATATAATGAAAATAATATCAATTTGAATTATGGTATACTAATAAATATTATTTTAATTTATATTTTAATTCTATTATCATAAGTACTATATGAATTCATCTTCATATCCTCTCAAAAAATATTATTATATAATACTATTATATTATTTTCTACAGAGGTTTCAGGAATGATTGTTCTCTTCGCCATTCATATTTTTATAAA
>CATIWJ010200612.1:0-14238 GCA_949640765.1 Croton laevigatus | reverse complement strand
CATCTTCTGATACTATTCCCTACACTAAGCAGGATAGGAAGATGCTGAAAAATGTCTTCAAAATGTTACGCACCCTCCTTGCGGATGCAAATCTTTCCTGTTCTTCCGCCTCTTCTAGCTCTGATGGGCATGATGATGATGATGATAATGGAGATCAATTTGAAGTTCGCCCTTCTGTTCCTCAAGACAAGGGCAAAGGAAAATCTCTTTTCATTAAAAATTAGCTTCTTATGTTAGGATTTTCTTTATGTTATCTTGTTACAATGTAATGTTTACTTTTATCAATGAAATTTTCAAGTTTCTTTTTTATCTTGTTTGACAAAAGGGGAGAAATTAAGATTGTTATTGAAAATTGTTATTGAATTGTTAAAACATGCATACATTTAGGGGGAGTTAAAGTTTCACAATAACAGAAATCTAAACACTTGCATTTTAACAATCTAAAACACTTGCATTTTATCTCTTTCAAATCACAACTCAAGTTATTTGTCAAAAAATAAAAAAGGGGGAGATTGTTGTGCTTAGAGTTCCAAAATCCCTTGTTTTGATTATTTGACAAAATTAAATTGAATTGTGATCTACTAATGTTTCAAAAAGTGTTTAAAATGCAGTACAAGCAAGCTTATAGCAACAGACTTAAAGATATAAATCAAGCTTTGAAGAAATAGCAAAGAAATCAAATTCTGCTCCATCATTGCACGCGCAACCAAATAGGAAAAAATTCTTGTCGCGCTCGCTACTATACAAATAGCTCGAGAAAACAACTTCATCGCGCTCGTGACAGTAACAAAGATGTTAGCATCGCGCGCGCTACTAGTGAAAGACTTGAAAATGATGTAATCATCACGATCGCGTCTACAACAGCAATGTTAGTCTCGCGCTCACTACCAGCAAAATAAAAAGATTGATGTGATCATCGCGAGCGCAACCAAAACAAAATAATGTTTATATCACGCTCGTGACTATTATATTGAGGAAGAGGGGATTTCTAAAAATAAGGCGCGCTCGCAACCAAAACAATCTTGTTACCATCGCGCTCGCGTCACTTACACAATTGACTGTTTGGTGAACAACTCTTCGCAACCAAGCCCGCTCTCGCGACGTAACTCCTTTCACACTACAACGGCTAGTGCGTGAGACACTGCCGCCTATTACCTCAAAATCCGTTGGTGTGTGTCTCGAGGTTTTTGTGAGTAGTCACGCGCGCGACCACAGATGCGCTCGCGACCATCTGCAGAATAATTATGCTGTTTTAATATTCAAATTTCAAACGGCTAGATTCTGAAGAAAGGGTATAAATGCCCTTCAAATTTGCATTAATGAGATAATATACAACTACTGAAATCAATATTCCAACAGCCTCATTGTGTCTAATATTTATTTTAATCAAATTCATTTACTCCTTGAGTGTTAGTTAGTTAGGTAATCTATAAACCCTTTCTTTTGTTAGTTGTTTAGTTCAAGAGTTAGCTTTAAAATCTTATCTTTATTTTATTGTAAGTTTGGGGTGATCACAAACCCTAAGTTTGAGGTGAACTTGTAAAACCTATTGTATTCTTGTTTGTATTTTAGTGGAACCCAATTCCTTTCTAGGATTGGAGAAGTGGAAGTAGGCAAGGAGCTTTTTGGCCGAACCACTATAAAAATCCTTCTATTAATCCACCAAATTTCCGTTTCAATTTTTAGAAGGTCACTAATTCACCCCCCCCCCCCTCTTAGTTGCCAATGGACCAACAATTTTGCTAACTATGCCCACCAATACTTCTAACGGTAAGAATATATTTTTTTTTTTCTTCGAGAAATGCAGAAGTGCTTATTTTCATAGTAGATCAATTTTTTTTTTATGGTTCATAGAGCAATATTATTTATTCTTAAATAGCAATAACATATATATTTATTTTTAAGAAGCTTTATTTATCACGCAGTTTTGAATTTTGATAAAGAGGTTCTACCTGTAGTTTTAATATAAAAAAGCTATTGGTTGCAGAATTTGATTTTGTAAAATCGTTTGGTTTACGTACTTTTAATAGACTCTAATAGAACCCCTTGTGTCAAACATGGCCTATACGAGTGTATTTAAACATATTTAACCGAAACTAAGATAAATAAAAAGTTTTTTCAGCTACTGACTATATGCTTTTGATAGTTTTGATTAAAAAAAAAAAAGTCCTTGTGTTAGTTGCTCTCTTTTGGTGCCACCACGTTAAAAATAAATAAATAAATAAATGTCTACATTGGCTCAATAAAAATTTACGGGTCCTAATAAAAAAATAAAAGAAGAGAATGCACACAAATTAAAAATAATGCATTGGTACCAAAAATATTTATAAATAAATTTTTAATTCGATCACCGTTTACAACTTTCACTATATGATATATCATATCCAATCAATAGTAACAATTGTAGATGCTCTTAGATTTGGATTATGGTTAAAATAAAATAATCACCATTTCACTCCACTCATCTCTTTACACCATTTTCTCATGCATATTTCAAAAATCAATGTTAATTTTGGTTAAACTATTCAAATAAAATTCTCTTTATTTTATTTTTTTTTAAGAGAAAATGACCACTCTTGTATTAAGAATAATGAAAAATGAGAACATCATGTAACATCCGTCTGTTGGAGATACTGCATAAGTGTCAAGTTCACGCATGACCTCAGAACCCATCGGGACTCCGAGGTTAAGCGTTGTGATTGGAAACTTTATGAAGAATTGTAAATACATGTAGATAATAAAGAATATATCATAAATAAAGGTCTTGGAACGATGCCCATTGTATTCGGAGGCAAAGGTAGGCCAACGGAGCCCAATGGGGCCTAATAGGTTATATAGGAGATGTCGAGAACTTAAGCGGAATTTTTTGAAAAGTTACATCGGGTGTTGATAGTGCCTATAACGGATGTCAAATATGAAATCTCGGGAGTTTATTGGTCGCAACGAAGCTTCACAGAATTTCCCGAAAACGCGCGTATAAAAAGATACGTCAGAATTCCTACGGAGGGCATTTTGGTCATTTGCCTTAATAATGTCCCATATGATCAATGTGATGGTTTTAGAATACATTTGGTCAAAATATGAAGGTTGGAAGATTGACCTTGATTTTAGCCAATGAAAGTGCTTACTTAGACTTTAAAAACCAATCAAGAGTGGGAACGAATAGGCATACTTGTACATTGCTCACTTTGGCCTATAAATAGCTTGGTCATTTTCCATAGGAAGGGCGACATCTTGGAGAAGAAGAAGGAGGAGGAGAAAATTCTAAAGTAAATCCATACTTCTATACTTGAATTTAATGGTTTTTAGCTTAGTTTTTCATTCCTAAGCAAGATTTAAGTAGTATATGTGATTAAATCCTTGTCTTGCATGATGTTTTATGTGAACCCTAATATGATAAATAGTAAAAAAAAATTAGGGTTCTTCAGTGGAGGTTGAAGATGAAGTGGAAAGGTTGGAAATTGGTATTTTAAGCTTGGATAAGTGTATATATTGCCAAAAATCACAAAAACTACTTAGGTAAGCCTATGAATTCTTGACCTAAGGTTTATGTTGATTATGTTGAGATGTGTATATTGTAGGAAATCAAGAAGAAAAGCCTAAGGAAGACCACTAACAAGCTTAGGAAGGCAAATTATAACGTTTGGTACTTTAACTTTGGAAATTTTATATTTTCTTTATTTTTTTCCAATATGGCCGAATGCTTTGTTGTGTAATAAGACTATGTTTTTGTGTGTAAATGATGTTAGAATGTATTTTAGATTAAATTTATGCCATATGATTCACAAAAGAAATAATTGAACCAAAAGCATGCAAAG
The DNA here is from genome assembly GCA_949640765.1 of Croton laevigatus. Taxonomy (NCBI): domain Eukaryota; kingdom Viridiplantae; phylum Streptophyta; class Magnoliopsida; order Malpighiales; family Euphorbiaceae; genus Croton; species Croton laevigatus. The sequence goes on along the minus strand of CATIWJ010200612.1, from coordinate 10,420 downwards.
TTACCTAAAGGGTACCTAAACTTTGATGAATTTTAATTAAAAATCCAAATTGAATTTTTGTAAAGGGACTTCATTTCCTTTAATTATGTAACATAAGAGGTCTTAAAATAAATTTTATAAAAAAAAAATACCACTTCGCCATTTTCACCCATGATAGGCTGAATGGTCTCTTAATAGGAACCATTTGCGCCACTTTTTATACCTTAATATTTTTAATGGGTAAATGATAAAAAATTTTAATAACACTTCACAAAGGTCTTACCAACACCTAAAGGAATGTATATGACTCATTTAAGGTATCTAAGAAGGCCTTTGATAGGTTATATACTATTCCATTTAAAGTGTCAAAATTAGCCAAAATACTATTCATTTTGCAATCTACTATTCATTTTGCATTTTGATTACTATTCATTTTACAAATACTATTCATATGGTCATTTTTCAATTAGGACTAAATGTTAGACAAATGAAGTGAGAGATGATAAAAATGCATTCAAATAATTAAACATGGACTAAAGGTCCAAGTATATGTTAACGACCATACATAGTCGGAGACTTATTTATTATTTGGTAATTAAAATATAAAAAAATACTTGTAGCCTTATGTAAATCAATTCAATTGCATAATATACGTACTTGAAAATACTAAGCTCTACTAGGATTTAGTTGAACCGAGTAATGTAGGGAATGATTGATCATATCCTGAGCTTTATACTATATGGCCATTAATTATTGCGACGACGGTCATTGTGATGAATTGCGGTGATGACCGATTAATATAGCCGTTTGATTGATGAGTAAAGTAGCCATTTGGTATCCACCATTTGGTGAGTTGATGAAAAGTAAAAATAATAACGTAGCCAGTTGAGAAACATAGCCAACTAGTGAGTTTATTCTAAAGTAGGTTCGTCTAAATATCTAGTAGAACGGTGTAAATAAAATCTCAAATTGGTAAATATACATATAAACTTGCATTATTGTATTTGCAAATCGCTTGTTCTGTTTCAAATATTTATTTTCAAAATTCGATTTGGTTTATTTTCCTTTTATTGTTATTTTCTATTATTTTATTTATTTATTTTCAAGAGTTAAAGTACCCATTAGGCAATAGTGCTCAGCGAATTATCTTTGTAACTCGTAGGTAAGCAAAAGTAGCAGTAGTAGCAGTCTACGTCAATTCCAATCGGCATTTTCAAGGCAGCATAAAAGGGTATATTTTGTGTAATCATAATACTTAACTGTGGCATGTATATAGCATATTAGATACTCCCAGATAAATGTTAGTATACGTAAAGTATAATAATCCTTAAGAAATGACGTTTGGCTTGAGTTTTTATGTTACACCAACATTTGAAGTTTTATTTTTTGTTTATATGAGGAGTGAGGGTATAATGACAAATTGCTGAAGCGTTTGTGAAAATTTTTATGCAGGAGTAAGTGAATAGTCACTGTTACTATTCACAGATTTTTATATGTATAGTAAAGCTCTGGCAAAACTTTCTTAAGAATGGACCTAAAATTTGGTTAAGTAAAAATAGATATTTACTTGATAAATGATAACTTAACCTAAACAATTAGACAAGACTTATGAGATAACGCTCCAATATCAATAGGTAACATTCCATCGAGGCTTACTTATCAGACCAAAATGGGGTGTTACACATCAGAAGTAGTTCTCCAAATACAAAGTGGTAAAAAACGAATTGATGCTCTAGCAAGAGAATGAGCAGTCCCATTCATGTTATGACGAATCTACTTAACTTAGATATCCAGCTTACCATCTAAAATCCTTTTACAATCCGACACAATAATATCAAACTCCAAGAGGTCAAGAGTTTGAGAGTTCAATGCAAAAAATAACACTTGACAATCAACAAAAATATAATCACCATAATGAAAATGGTCAACTAAAAATAGTAAAACAGTCCTCAACATCAAATATTCAACTGTCACAGGCTCTTGGCACCCTTAAGAACCAACCCTCACCATCTTCAATCACTGTTGCACAACCTGTAACATTATCCCTTTAACATAAAGATGCATCATAAAATGCTCGCCAAAAAACATTGTCCAGATTCACACATGCACCCCTATGCTAACCATACTATTGCGATGAAACACGGGAACCAGCTAGAAATTTCCATTCCATTTGCTGACTTTTTACCATGTGAACAAGTTATCCGTATTGGGTATTTTTTTCGACTAATAATAATTGTTCCACACTCTCCATAAATTCCAAGAAATAAAGGCTAAGAACTCTGCTTTTTCTTGCCCATGGCCATCCCAACTATGCATAAATAGATCAATAAATATGGCATTCAATGAAGGGATATTAAAATCAAGCAAGCACCAACAAGAAGTTACCCTTGCACAATGACATAACACATGATCACCCGTCTCAAGTGAAGGGGGAAAAAAAGCTAGAATCATCAATGATGTCTCATGATCCTAATTCAAGGACCTAAGACACTGAATCTCCACAAACAAGCAAACCTGTAGACAACACAAGAGAAAGATGGAGGTTGCCTAAAGGCAACCACTCCGATGCTTAAGTTAGTAAGTGATTAAATGGAGATAATAATAATCAAATGGAGTTGAGATTCCATGGAATACCTTATTATGGGAGATCTTAGGAGTTTTTATAGGAGATATATCACTAACCTTATCCATATAGGATACCTTGCGAGTCACATTCCTTATCATAGTAGGATACTGTGAATAAATCAAAGACCCTTTAGGCAACAGATTTCTTGAGCCACGTTATCACATATCCCCCATCAAGTCCCTTAGTCAAGGACTGAGGACATCTATTTTTTCTTTCTTAGTACAGGGTCTTGATGTTGTGTTAATGTCAAGATGCATTTGTTATGGGCGAATGAGTTTATAGACCAAGCTTTGTCTTTTGTGCGTGTTATGGAGGGATGATTAAAGGATCATGCTCAACCATAGGCTCTTTATGCTATGGAGGGACGATCTAAGGATCACGCTCAACCACAGTCTTTTTGCTGTGGAGAGGCGATTCTAGGGATCGTGTTCAACCATAATCTTCTTGAGCTATGGAAAGATGATCTAAGGATCATACTCAACCATCTTCTTGGAGAACGATGGAGGGAGGATATAGAAATCCTACTCGACCACTTATCTGGCGTTTAGGCGTCAACTATATGTATATGGGATCAAAATCATTGTGATGATGATGCATTACCATCTTGCTCAACCTAGTGATGACGCATTTATGAAGACAATTCCTGTAATATGCCTTAGCATCTTATAACAAACTTATCAAATTATCAGAATTTCACGACTAAATAATCATTCAACCACTTATAAATATTTATGCAACATGTTAGTTGCATATTTATCCAAATTAAGGGGTTCTCATAATTAAATAATACCCTTAATTAATTAATTTTCCAAAATAAATTCAATTTATAGTTAAATATAATATAATGAAGGACGAAATTGTAATGTTAAAATAAGTTCAAAGGCTTATATGTAAATATCCAGAGGTCTTCGTACACATGGCATCTAACTTATAGGGTCAAATATAATTTTCTGAAAGTTTCGGGTCTACCACATGATTTCCCATTCAAAACACAGGTTTTTGGCGCATTTTGGACAAAATGGCGCTGTTTCTATCATCTTCCATACCCAGCTGTAGACGGGCTACCCGATCCGTACCCGTTTTTGACGACTCGTCCTCCACTCCGGTGGCAAAAATTGATGAATCATATATCAAACTCTTCCTCTCACCAGGCCGGTCCCAATGGTAGTCTCAGATTCGCCGTCCGATCATCGAAAAATTTTATATTTTCGTTTGGATCTTCAGCTGACCTGTCTTCTTCATGGGTCACCCGACCAGAACTTCTACTTCCTGTGAAATTTGCAGGCATTCCTTGGTTCCAGATTGATCAACGGACGACGGCCAGCCATTTAGTGACCTCAGATGTCGGTGGCATGGCCGAATGACGGTGATGGGAATGGGTTTATGCCACGGGTTTTTCTTCAAAAATACTGATTTTTTGAATTATTTTTAATCCAAAATTCCATTTGAATTTTAAATTTTGTTTCTTCTATTCTATGTTCTGATTTTATTCTCTTCTCTTTTTGTTGTCTCCTCTATTCTGCGCCTTTATACATTAAGAAACAAATTGATGTTGCAAAAACCCAGCTGCGTGAGATCAATCTTAATTCAAAGGGATTCCAATGGGTAATTGTAAACTGAAAACAATTTAGAGCCGTAAGATTTAAAGATGGGAGCAATGAAGGTGACTGAATTACTAAAGGTGTGTTCCAAGCTCACCGCACCAAATAATGTCTCATGATCCAAATTCAAGGACCCAAGGCACTAAATCTCCACGAACAAGCAAACATGTAGACAACACAAGAAAAAGATGGAGGCTGCCTAAGGGCAACTACTCCGATGTTTAAGTTAGTAAGTGATTAAATAGAGATAATAATAATCAAATGGAGGTGAGATTCCATGGAATACCTTATCGTGGGAGATCTTGGGAGTATTTATAGGAGATATATCACTGACCTTATCCCTATAGGATACCTTGCGAGTCACATTCCTTATCATAGTAGGATACTGTGAATAAATCGGAGTCCCTTTAAGCAATAGATTTCTTGAGCCACATCATTAATTAACATCTATTCTTTGCTTTGCAAGATTATATCTAGTAAGAAGTCCAACCCTACAAGCTCGCCAGATAAAATCTCGTGCTTTAGGGGGAACATTAAGATTCCAAATACACTTCCACAAATGAGAGTTCACGTTGCCTTGATTCCTTCCTACTTCCCCCGAACTAATACGATAGTGGTACTTCACCATGTATGTACCATTCTTCTCAAAGTTCCAAATAACCGTATCTTCTCCCTCATAAGGAGATAGTGGAATAGACAAAATGGCCTTCGCATCTCTAGCTGAAAAAGAGTTCATCAATTTTGATATGGGAGCTATTTTTCACGAATCCACACCCTATGAATTCTTGGCAGCAGAATCTTCCACAAACTTGTGATATTCACGGGCTGTGTATGTACTGCGAATTTTAAATTATTTTTTGGGAAAATTTTATTTTACCATTGAAGTTTGGTTTAATAATTGCTCTAACTTCATTAACATTTGGCTTAAATTAATATTACAACACTGCGCCGTTAACATTAACATTTGATTGTTAACAAATTACAGAATTGGCTCTTCAAGTTGATTTAGATATTCATTTTTACCCTTTTTATAACTTTTGTGCTCTATGCACCTTGAATTTTTATTGCCAATAACACCACTTTTACACTTAATAATAGAGATAAGAAAAAAACTACAAAACTGAAAACCAAACCGATAACACAAAAACTGAATAGCAACCAAACCGATTTTTTTTGGGTTCGGTTCGGTTTTAAAAAAAATTTCCCTCCACCAAAATTTGCAGAAACAAAACATGCCTTTATGAATCTGTAACCCCTATTCTTCTGCTTCTTCACATTATCTCTCTTCTTCTTCCTAACATTTCTTTGATTTCTCCATTAAAATAAAAGCCAAAACATTAAATAGCAATCAATAATCAAGTTCACAAGCCACTAGCAATCACCTAAAAGCCATCAATAACGAGAACTTACACCATTACAACAATTAGCAAGCTCAAAAAATAAATTAGAGCAAGAGCATAATGAAAGAGCTAAAGATGAAATCTTGATCTATATACTAAGTTAAATACAAACATTTAAAAATTAAAAAAAAAATTGTTGCAAACAGAGAAATTATGACTACAAGACAAAGTCTTCGGTTTGCTTGAAATTGAAAAGCTTCTGAAATTGAAGAGCATAATGACTGACTTTCTGATATAGAAAATCCAAATATATAAAAGATAATGTAATAAAAGGAACCAAATCACGCCAAAAATTCCTCTAATTGAACTCAAATATTCAAATACTTTAATAAGAAAAACCAAAAAATGAAATCAAAGAACAAACCTTATGAGTCTATATACCCTTCGAATTCATATGCAGAACTGTTAAAATCTGACTGAAAGAGAAAAACCATATGCACGTAAAACAAATCGGTGGTTCGTTAGAGAAAAAAAGAGGAACAGATATTAACAGAAATTGAAAATAGATGGATACTGTTAAACACTCATCGATTAGAACCTAAAAAGAAAAGGAATTGATGAATGCAATGATGATGATTCAATTTTGATGATGAGAAGTAAGAACAACGAATCAATTCAGAACAAGCCTCTGGTTTGCTTAAAGTTGAAAAGCTTTTGGTTCGTTCTCCTACTCATCGAAGAAGAAGATGAAGAACAGAAAGCCCTAGACCTGACATGAGACTAGATGGCAATGACAGAAGATAAAGATTTGTTACAAAGTTGAAGGCCGGGTACAAAGGAGAAACGGCGGAGGTTTAAGAAGAAATGGCGGAAGAGATAAAGTATGGCCCATAAACGACAGAAATTTACCATTTTTTCCTTTCTTAACTTTAACCAAATAAGATCCAGATCCATGGGTTCCATTTTCTTGTTGTTGGCAAAGGATAGGGAGTGGTGGCAGTCACGATGGCTGGAGGTGGAGGATGAAGGAAGGAAAGCGAGGCGGAGCTAGGGCTGAGATGAGAGCATCGGGTGATGGCAAAGGAAAAAAGAAAAGGAACGAAGGAAAAATGAGGAAAGAAATTAGGGTTAAAGGGTATAATTTCATCATTAAGTAAAACGACATAGTATTGGTTCGGTTTCGATTTCCAGCACTAAAAACTAATGGCTGAACCGAAATTTTCGATTTTCAGATTTTAGAGACCGAAAACTGAACCGAACTAATCGGTTAACCGATTTTTGGTTCGATTTCGATTTGGTTTTGGTTCGATTTTTGATTTACGGGTTTTTTTTACTCACCCCTACTTAATAATTGTAAAATCAGAATATAAAATTTTTTTAAAAATTCTTAATTTGATAAAATAAAAACAAAAAATAACTATTATTTTTTTAAATATTTTTTTTAGTGACTTTTTTAACCTTTTCTTGTAAACATTAAAATAAGAAAAAATTATAATTTTATCCCTATGTTATCACCTAATGTACATTTTTGTCCTTGCATTTTTTAAAATAAATTTTTTTTCTCTGTGTTTTAATTCTGATAAAAAAAAGTCATTGCATACACCATCAAATTAGTTTCCAGCCACCCAAAAAAAGAAAAAAAGCACCAAAATAAAGCTCTTGACATAATAAATCAAGTTATGACCTTAGTTTCAGCATCAAAACACCATAAGACCTTAAAAGATCAATTGAAATTCTTAGGGTGGCGATGGTTGAACGGCTGGGGGTGCAGTTCACATTTTCTTTTTTTTTAATTTAAATTGTAAAATTATAATTTAGTAACTATTAATTAAAAAGTTATTAATTAATTAAATTCATATTAATTAAAGGTAGTAATGTTAATAATTTAAAAAATTAACAGAATATTAGTCATTATTTAATAGAAGTAAAAAAATATAGGAACAAAATTGTAATTTTTCCTTAAAATAATAAAATAACATCAACAACAACCTTATTTAATAATTTTTTTAAAATTTATATTGCTTACATATTTTTTAAAATTGATATTATTTTGAAAAAATATTTAAAATAATAATAGTGATTTTTTATTTTTATTTTATCAAATTAAGAACTTTTAGTGAATTTTTATATTTTTATTTTACAATTATTAAGTGTGAAATTGGTGTTGTTGGTGAAAAAATATTTAAAGTACAATGAAATTTAGCACTAAAGTTATAAAATGGATAAAAATAAAAATTCAAGTCAATTTCAGAGGCCAATTCTGTAATGTTTTAACAGTTCAATGTTAAAACTAATGGCGCGGTGATCTACAGGCCAAATGTTAATGGTGTTGAAGCAGTTTTGCCAAAATATAGTGATAAATTCGTCATTAAACCAAATTTCAGTGGTAAAATAGTAGTTCACTTATTTTTAAGATATTTATATTTTTATTTAGTTTTATTTATTAATTAAATTAGATTATTAATTAGGATAAAAATTAAATTTCTTGTTGGTTAAGTATTAGGTTATTATTTTCCTTATTAGATTAGGTTTAGGATTTTATGTTTCCTAAACAAGTCAATATTTATTATTTTGTAAGGGGACTTTTAATCTTCAATCAAATATGAGACTTTTCTATAAACCTATTAAGGATTTATTTATTTTTAAATGTGTTTATGCTGCATTAGGTGGTATCAGAGCCTACGATGACCGGTGGCAATGGCAGTGTTTTTTTTTATGATGATTAGGATTCAGGAGGATGGAGCCCCATATAAGGACGAGATGTTGCAAAGTTTGGAGCAACGGATGGATCACATGTCCAAGCGTTTTGAGAAACATTTTCAGGAGCTTGTAGATCATCTGGATGCTTGCGATATCATACCAAACAGGGGAAGGAATGGTGATAAGAGACAGCCATGATATGCTACCCTTGGTGAACCTATGAACAAACCAGAACTTGCATATAGGTAACTTGCTTATGAGGAAGATGATGGGTCGATTGTATGTGAACCAAAAGGATCTGATGAAGATGAAGAGATTATTTGTGAACCAGATGAGTCGGATGAAGAAGTTTTGGCGAAGCAAATTCTATTATGAGAATTGAGGACAAGAATGAATTGGTGGTTGTTGAGCGAAAGGAAAAATTGATTTTATTTGCCTTGATATTCATTCCATTTTGAATTCATTAATTGTTAAGAATAATATTAAATTGCTTGATTTCACTTTGATGGATTCGTTTTTTCCCGTGTCAAGCAAGAAGATCTTGTTGTGGAAGGCTCAATTGATAGTGTTAATTCTTCTTCACTGCAAAATACAAGGTCAAATTTTTTTTCTAAAGAATGGGTTGAACTTTTTTCCATGGATTCGCTGCAATCTTTATTATTTTATAAGGGACTTTTATTCTTCAATCAAATATGAGACTTTTCTCTAAACCTGTTTGGGGTTTATTTATTTTTGAACTAGTTTACGCTGCATAAAATTTACCCACATCCCACCTTTTCTCTCCACTAACAATAAAAAATAAAAAAACAAACACTTACTCTAGTCGATGGACAAATAAATCTGTCGCCATCCTCTGTACAAAATGACTCAACCTTAGGAATCCAAGGATCCGAAGCAGCAATAATACTCTTCCCATCACTTACACGCAAACGAACACCTTTTTGCAACAAATCAATAGAAACAAAGATACTCAAAGCTAAGATTATTACCCTTTTGAGCTTTGAAAAGATCCCCCTCGAGAAATATTTAACTCTGACTATGCTATTAAAAAAGAGTATATTTCTCCTTAAGCAACCTCCAACCTTGCCTTCCTAACTAATAATTATACAATAAAACAAGCAAGATTGAAATGTTTGAGATCCCTCAACCCTATACCACCTCTCTGCGTCGAATGGGACATCCTTTCCCAAGAAAGCCAGTTCAAACCTCTGCCTTTTTCTTTCTTGCCATTCCACCAATATATTAAAATTTCGATCTTCATTCGTAATCGAACTATAGATGAGCATAATCATAAAAAAATACTAATAATACTACATTTAAAATAATAACAAATATCTAAAACGAGTATAAATATTTCTACAAAACTATTAAATTAATTAATTTATACAATATATATTATTTTAATTATTAACAATCACAAATTCTTTAAGTAATCTTACAATTAGAATTAGTGTAAAATAAAATATATGCATAATTAATAAATTTAATTAAATAAAAAATTATAAAATTCACTAACGAGTGTTTAAAATATTTTATAACATATTTCTAAAATAAAAATTAAATGCATAATATAAATTTTATTACTGTCAATATATAATTAATCAAACTAACTATAATGTTAATAACAAGAATATAAAACAAATTAAGGAGAAATTCTTAGTTACACCTGGTCTACCACGTCATCCGTGGACCACTCCAATACGGTGATGACAAGTAAGCAAATGAGAAAAAAATTAAATATAAATTTATTTTCTCTCTCATAATTAATTGTGCTAATTTTCTCTCAACTGCTTACTTGTCATCACTGTAGTGGATTGGTCCACGGATGATGTGGCAGACCGGGTCTAGATAAGAATTTCTCCAAATTAAGACGTAAAATGCACTCTGAGAAAACTTGTATTAATAAAAGTGGCAGCAATTGCTTTTAGTATATAGACAGGGAGGAGATGCTGAAATTGCATTTAGTATATACAATCTTATTTTTACAGCCTGTTTGGATTGAGGGTAAGGGAGGGTAAGTAAAGGTAAGGAGAGGTAAGCTCACCCGTACCCCTGTTTGGAAAGAAGTTACGCGAGGGTAAGTAAGGGTAAGGAGGGGTAAGCCTTACCCTCCCTTACCCCTCAAAACTTCAATTTTCTTACCCCTCAAATTGGGGTGTAAGCAGAGGTAAGGA
>CATIWJ010200508.1:0-14247 GCA_949640765.1 Croton laevigatus | reverse complement strand
CCCCAAGCTTGATGGAATTTTTCCAGTGATGCTGTTGCCTTTGAGATCAAAGCGTGAAAGGTGCAGATTTTCAGGAAACTCAGGGATAACCCCAGAGAGGTTGTTATTGTCAAGTTGCAGTCTCCAGAGAGTTGGACAACTGCCCACATCAGCTGGTATGCTACCTTGAAAGTAGTTATGGCCCAAATTCAGTACTCTTAAATGCTTCCTATAGCAAAGATTTGGTGGAATAGTTCCAGTGAACTGGTTATTGGTCAAATCTAGCACTTCTAAGGTACTGTTAACTCCTAAACTTTGAGGTATGACTCCAAAGAAATGGTTATCAAACAACATGAACCCACTTAGATGCTTGAGCTGTGTCAACTCCAAGGGTAATTCACCTGAAAGATTGTTCATGTACAAAAGAACATGTTCCAGGCTTTGAATTTTCCAGATACTAATTGGAACCTCACCTGTTAAACGGTTCTCGAACAATTCGAGATTTGTCAGTTCACTCAACATTCCCAATTCACTAGGAATTTCCCCCTCAAGTTGATTTCTATATAACCTGAGTTCCTTTAATGACTTGCAATTTCCAAGTTCAGGTGGGATTTTTCCAGACAAACTATTTTCAGTGAGCCAGAGCATTGAAAGGTTACCCAACAAGCCATAAGAAGAAGGGATATTGCCAGTTAATTTGTTACCTGAAATGAGCAACTGTTCTAAGCTACTGCAGTTAGCCAGCCCTAGAGGAAGACCTCCGCTAAACTCATTGAATGACAAAGTTAGATTTTTTAATTTCTTGCAATTGCCCAAACCAAAATTAATTTCACCCACTAAACTATTATTGTTAACATCCAAATCCTCAAGGTTATCAAGAAAATTTAGACTCAGAGGAAAAAATCCAGACAACATATTTTCACTCAAAAAAAGTTGTTGCAATTTACTGCAGTTGCCAATGGATTCGGGAATATTACCTACTAATTGGTTGGACTTCAGCCATAATGCAGTAATCTCACTCAAATTCCCAACATTACTAGGAATTGAACCACTAAACCTGTTTGAATCCAAGTATATTTCTTCTAGACCTGGAATTTGAAAAATCCAATCAGGAATTTCTCCATGTAGTGAATTTTGATAAAGACTCAGTGACTTCAACTTCTTCAGGTTTTGCAAGCTAGAAGGTATTTCTTTAGTAAAGAAATTATGGGAAAGTTCTAAACTTTCTAGTTGGGAGCAATTACTTAGGTGAGATGGAATCGCACCAGAGAAAATATTATAGCTCAAATCAAGAGTCTGCAAATGGGCCAAATTCCCAATTTCAGGCCCCAACTGACCAGAAATAGAATACCCAAAAAGAGTTAAAGATATTACAGTATGGGTAGTAGTGTTACATTCAATTCCTATCCAAGAACAAGGAGTGGAATCAGAAACACTCCAATTAGAGGTTATGGAAGGAGGCACAGATGCCCATTGCTTCATTAAAGATACTAAAGCCAACCCATCAGAGTTGAGTGCAAAAACAGAGACACTTGATGCATATAAAAGCAGAAGGATTATAAAAGCAAGTTTCATTTTGCATGGGAAAGTAGAATACAATAGAAGAGGAAATTAAGCTGGTATACTTGGCCTGGAAAGAAGCACATCTTTAAATGGGAAATGATGATGGTGTGCTTTACTTGAGTGAGTCCTCGGTCTTTTGGAGTAGGTGCTTTTGGACTTTCAAAAACCTCTTACTTTGTGGATTACGATAGTGGGCCAAAACCATTTAATTAAGAAGACTACATCGCATCTGGTTTTAACTTTTTTATAGGGTGGTGGCCAGTGGCGACTGCAACTTGGTGGCTATAGAATGCTGGAACCAATATTCTTTTCACACTTATTTCATTTTGGGTTGGTGCGCAATACCGTTTCTGGTTCCAATTTCGATTTTTGCAGAAATCGAAATCAAAATCGGTTTTACGGTTCTCTATTTTTCTTTTTCTTAACAGAACCCGAATATATTTCCATTAAAATATTTCAAATCAAATCAATCAGAAAGAAAGTTTGTAAAAAAAAAATCAATCAGAAATTTCTAAAATTTAGATTAAAGCAAAACGATAAGGTGTGTGCAGATTGCAGTCAAGTCCTATTGAATTAAATCCGCTTGGTTAAATATGTCTCTAAGGAAATTCAAATGGTTTATTTACATATTATAAATATGATATTAATTTTAACAGAGATTATGTATATTTGTAAAAAAATTAAAAAATTGTAATTAACTAATTGTTTTTTATCTTTTCAGGGAAATATTGGTTATTTTAATAAAAATTAATGTTACATTTATAATAAAAATAACGAAATAATTCTTATAAGATATAACTTGTTAATTTTCGTTATCGTTTAGCTAACGAAAGGATAAAATACTATGGGGACAAAATAGACTATTATGTAAAATACAAGATAAAATAGTTCAATTTCTAAAGTGACATGGACAAAATAGTATTTGTTAAAAAAAAATTGAATTGAATTTTTAATATAAATAAGGTCACTAACGGATCAGATAACATTGTGGGTACATAACAAGGTAATTCTTCTCTGTGCACTAAATAGGTGCTAACAATGTGGTTGGTAGAAATAGAAATCAAAGCCTCCACATCTTATGTAATCTATAACAAGCAAGATGACCTATATGTTACACCCTGATTCACAAATTGAATTGAATTTTGTGATTTTTACTCAAATAGCACAAATATACTATATACACTAAAAAAAAAATAGCACTTTAACTTTTAATATGAAAAAAATAGCACATTATTCCCAAATGCCAAAATTGCCTATTATGAATTTATTTTTTTTTTCCAAAAAATGAAAAAGAAAATGGACGGCCCATAATTTTTGACATCCATTTTGAGCTACCATTGTCACCACTAGCACTGACATGCCCCTACCGGCCAGAAGCTGACCGATGAATCTAGTGTTGCCAAGTTCGCCACCGTCTAGTTTCGGTGGAGTCGTCACATGCCGGTCAAAGTCAGACATCGGAAAATTTTGATCTTCCTGCAGAATTTTTCGTCACCATTTTCGCCAGTCTCTGGCAACCCTATGGCAATAATTTTGGTGTCAAATGACTCGCCTTCTCAAGCTCTTTCAGATATGGTATGGTTCGGTCGTTTTCTAGAAAAAATCGACATTTTTTTGCATTTTCTACTGCATACAGCTGAGCTGTGAAAGAAGTAAGACCATATTTGAAATCTACGAGTTGAGAGTATTTTGATGATATATAATTTTTTAAGTTTAATCACAGCTGAAAATTTCTAGTGATTGGCGGCAGTTAGAGTTTCTATCAAGTAGAGAAGATGAAGGTAGCAGTAAATTTCAATAACAATCAATAACAAAAATTTTTGAAAATACTTAATACAAATCAATAAAAATTTACAACAAATTTCAATAACAAAATCAATAGCAATCAGTAAAAAAATTCAAGAAAAAACCAAAAACATAGGGGAAAAACTTCAAAAGGCATTTTAGAGACTTAAACTGTGTTTTTAGGTCTTGAAACAATTCATTACAGGAGCAAAGTTCTGAAATTTTTGTAGATTTGTGAACCAGCTTTCTGAAAAATGCTCATAATAGTCATTCTGATACTCGTAGCAAAAGTTATGTCCAAAACTATTTTTGTTGATTAAAAATAAATCAAAAACAAATAGAAAGTGTTAATTATATGTCAATACAATCAATAATTGTCAATAAAGATTAATAAAATCCAGCCAATAAAGGTCAATAAGAATTAATAAAGGTCAATAAAAATTAATAAAAGTAAAAACATAAATGAAAAGTGTTTAAGTATATGTAAATACAATTAATAACTGTCAATTAACATTAGTAAGAGTAAATGAAGGTAAAAATAGATCAATAACAAATGTAGAGTAGAGTAAATGAAAGTAAAAATAGATCATCATAAATATAAAGTATTTATTACATGTAAATATAATAAGTAACTGACAAAATAAAAATCAATAAAACATTTTCAATAAACATTATTAACAATAAGTAATAATAAATAACAACAAATATCAGTTAAGAAAAAGAAAAAGTATTCAATAAACTTCAATAATAATTAGGAAAAGTCCGTAACAATGAGTAACAATAATTAACATCAATAAAAAGTTTAACACTACAAATCAATAAACAAATTCAATAAAGTTCAATAATAGTTAGTATTAATAGAAAATTATCAATAAAAATTTCCAATAAACTACAAAAACAATTAATAACAAATTACAATAAAATTCAATACAAATCAATAAACTTCAATAACAAGTAGTAATAATAAAAAATTTTCAATAAAAATTTTCAATAAAATAAAACTAAATACAAATCAATAAAAAATTTAATAAGCTTCACTAATAATAAGTAACAATAAAATAAAACTCAATACAAATTAATAAGAAAATTCAAAAAGTTCCCCTAACAATTAGTATCAATAACAATCAATAACTGTCAAAAAATATTTATTGGCAATTTATCATCATTTTCTCCACTATATGACCTTGAAGACCTCGAAAGTGTTGATTGTTATACAAACCTCTCTTATCAATGGATCTTCATCTTATCATCAAAAGACATCAGAATTTAGTTTGAAAGCTTCGATCATAGAAGCTTTGAATGAAGATTCTGCCCGTTTGAGTTGCCATTTGTTGGAGCTATGGTATTGGTCGAGGTTGCCATTGCCTGGGTTGATGACTGGCGATGCAGGCTGGCCATTTTCTTCAATGAATGGTGGCAAACGGCGATAAAAATCCATTGATGTTGAAGCCCCAATTTTCACGAATTGAAATTCATAAAATTTGACTTTATTGTAAAAATGTTTTTAACTAATAAGAGAAAAAAAAACAAATAAGGCATAAGTATAAAATTTAAAAAAAAAAAAAATTTTTTTTACTAATCATGAAAGAAATGTGCTAATTTTAATGGGAATTATTCCATGTAATTTCCCTTGAATTTTCAACCGGTGTCAAAACAAACAACAAGAATATTTTATATTTCCTCCCCTCTACTTTGGGTAGTGCTCCTTTTCTTTTTATATTTTTTCACTTTAAGTAGTATTTGTAAGACAATTGACATTTGTTCTCATAGTAACCTTATTTAAATTGCCTACAAATTTACATACTTTAATTTAAAAGCACTAAATATTTAATATAAGGTTCAAACCTTCTTGGGGGTAAATAAAAGAAAAAATAATGATTATAAGAATATTTGATAAATTTGTCATTTTTTAATAAATTGATACAAAATTAATTATTTTATTAATAAATGTACAAAAACAAATGAGCTAAGCTTAGTAGCGCATGCTCATTAATTTCGAGCGGGGCATTAAATCATACTTCTGAAAACCAAATCAATTCAAAAAGTAGTGTATTTTAGTATAGTAATTTAAATTCATTATAGGCAAATGTAATATAGTATAGATTGGTTCGCAGTTTAGATTAATTTTTAAGTGACTTAGAATTATATTACTACTAAATGTTTTATTCATTGTGAATTTAATGGTTACATATTCTTTTTTACAATAATCATGGTTACATATTTATGAAAACTTTATGGCAATACACTTGGAAAAGGAAAGCTAAAATATTCTAAAGATTGTGATTAGTTATTGCATCTAGGGCTGTTCCGAACCCGACCAACCTGAAAACTGATTTTTTTAATATTAAAATCTGAACCGAACCGATTACTCCGATTAAACCGAACCGAATTCGTCGGTTCGGTCGGGCTCCGAAACTTTTAGCAAAAATATAAAAAAAAAAAATTGTCGATTTTTTTCGGTTCAACCCGAATTAACCCGAACTAAATTCTGATTTTTCTTAAAACATAAAACCGAACTGATCAATCCGACTAAACTGAACCGAACATGTCGGTTCGGTTCGAATTGGGTTTTGCACACCCCTAATTGCATCTCATACGCAAGATTTTTTGCATATTTTATAGATGAACCCGAATATGCCACTGGATGCCTGGTTGTTATATATATATATATATATTTTTTTTTTTGACATAGGTATACACATACACACACAACTCACGCACCCAAAGGAGATGGGAGCTTCTTTCTACTTGTTGACTCCACCGAGTTTCGAACCTGTGTCTCTTGGGTCACTTCTCCAATACGCTACTATTTTCGTTGGTTGACGGCTGGCAAAAGCTACTATTTTCCTGTTGCTATTCTACTTTCCTATCAACTGCAAGTTAGAAATTTAACTCGTTAAGCAATTACACATTCGATGCTCTAACTATTAAAAAATAATATAATATAAAAATAAGCAGTATTTAAAACATAATTGAAATACTCATTAAACACATCAAGATGTAAATTAAATAAGCAAGATAAATCATGTTTATTCAATTTCGCTGTGTGGGTAGTCTACTAGGCATTTAGATGAATACATGGATAAGACCATTGTATAACTATATATTTGTATGAATCTCAACAATCGTCGTCGGAGTCTGCCTGTATACCTCAATGGCTGAAGCCGAAGTCTGTATAAAAATAGGCAATACTGCTAAAGTATATAATGCATCAATTAGATATTGAACATTTCTTATTTTTCATTATCAATTGCGCCATCACAAATATTCATTTTAAAATCATGCTTTATCGCTTAAATTAGATAGTACTTTCACATAACAAAAACTAAGGGTGAGCAAATAATTTAGGCGGATTGTGTAATTCGATTCAATCAAAAAATGTTAAATGGGTAATTCAGTTAAATTCGGATGAAACGAATTTTGGCCAAATTAGTCTAATTACCTGAAATGTAAAATTCTGTATGTCAAAACATGAAATGTATAATTCTAATTTTCTAATTCTCTCTCTTAGGAGTGAGCAAATAGTTCGGGTAATTTGGGTCATTTGGATAATTTAGGTAGATCGGGTAATTCAAAAATTATTTTTTAATTCAGTTAAATTGGTTAATCGAGTAAAGGATAAAATCGGGTAGAGAAAAAAAATTTCATATTTTGTAACTCAATCAAGATTTTTTTAAAAATTAATCGTTCTGACTGAATGCTCACTCCTAACAAAAAATTTCACGCTTTTTTTATTAAATTTTAAAAATTTCAGCCTTTATTAAACAATTTTTTGTAAGAATACGCCTAAGCTATTCTAAATACTTGAATGATTTCTCTAAAATGAGCTTAGTTTACTCTTATGTATATACTCCTAAAAAATACGCTTACTATATGAGAAATATATGTTTTATATAACAACGATACTCATTTTAAAAAAAAATTACTACTTGAACTTTTATAAAGAAAGCACTTGAAATCATTGGTTTACTAAAAATAATAATGTTTTTCCTCTCGCCTCTCGAATTCGAGATATACAGAAACACGTTAAAACACATTAACGTGTTTCTGTGTATCTCAAATTTGAGAGGCGAGAGATGTAGCCTTGCTCTACTAAAAAATACAATTTCTGCCGAAAACCACAAGAGTAGTTCGGCCTATGAAGTGTTTATATACCAAATCTTTATTTTAATCTCAAACATCTATTTTTAAACTCTTTTATATGCGTATATAGCAAATATAAAGTTTGTTTTTCAAATATCATTTTTGAAGACAATTTAATTGCCGAAAACATGGATTTTCAGGCAAACGTTAGTTAAATCAAATTACGCATATTTTACATCAATTTTTACATGCAACACATGGATATTCAAACTCAAATAATTATTTGAAGGAGTAATATTTAATAAACATGTAATAATAATCCTTGAAACACAAACTTTTCAAAGTTAAAGTATCAGATCTTATTCTGGCTCTTCTCTTATATTTTCCCCTCATATTTTGCTCTACTGCTTCTTTTCCTTATTGTCCTAACGTCATCTATATTCAAAATTATAAGAACACCGTCTATTAACTCGTATTCTAACTCATTTTTCTTTAAGAATTCCCATTCCTTTCCTATTCTTCATTTTCGCTACATATACTTAAACCTAACTTAGACAAATCTCTTCTATACATATAAACCATCCCTATTTATGTAATAGTTAACAAGAAACTACTTAATCATACTCATATTTCATGTTCTAGCATCAATTGAAATCAATTTCAACAAAAATCAATAAAAAGCAGTATTCATCACTATTCATCTTCTTCCTACAATCAATTTTCAAGAGCTAATACATATTTTCTATACAATCTAACACTAGATTATTGATTAACTACAAGATTAGAAGTTAAAACAAGGATTAAAGGGTAGAAAAACTCACAAATTTTTCCTTTTTCTTTTGCTCCTCCTTGCTGTTGTTCAACAAGATGGAAAAAGAGGGGCTGCTGCTCCTTTCTTTCTATATTAACCTAGCTAGCCCCTCTCTCTCTCTCTCTCTCTCTCTCTCTATATATATATATATATATATATATATATTTATTTATTTATTATTATTATTTTTTATTTTGTTATTTAAAATATTTTTATTTTATTTTATTCTTTAATTATTTAATCGACTACCCGCAATCTTCACTTAATTTAACTTTCTGACAGTTATTGTGCTTATTTAATAAAAACGTGCCCAATGGTAAAAAATTAATGACCATTTGAATTTATTTGATTTATTCCGCAACTTTCCGTTAAGTGTTAAAATTGTCACTTCTAACAAAATTTACGAAATACTTTTTTCAGTAAAGATTTTCGCTTAATTTTTGTACCGGACATTCTCGAGGAAAACTAAGTATTTTAAATCTCACTCTTTAGTTCTTCAGAATTAATCTCAAACTTAATACATCCATATTTGAGAATACCGCCATTTATTATGGAAAATTTCAACTTAATTCTTAAATATTTAAAATTTTACAATTCGATCCTTTTCTCATTTATACTGTTCATGAAATTACAAAATACGCTGTGACAATAAATTTGGTTTGAAAAATTGTAGAATAATTGGTTTGATAAATTTGGTTTGAAAAATAATTAACACTTATATTAAATTAAATTTTGTAGTTTTTGTTTCATGAAAATAAAGAACAAGACTAAATTGATTTTGAACAATTTGATTTTTGTGGTAAAATCAAAACTTTCATTACATTGTATTAAAAAGGAGATTATTTTTTAGGTCCTTAGTAATTTAGTAATTATACTCTCAGGTCCTTAATATTTTAGTAATGATTAAGATATGACCTCCTATTTTGACATGTTCTGTCATTGATTCTCCTATTTTAACAATGTCATTGTATCAACAAATTTTGTATTCCTGAAAATAAGAAAACAAATAAAAGAAAATATAGCGGTTATAATCTCTATTTGAATCCTCTGATTCTTCTCTTTGCGATGAACACGATGTGAGGGTCACAGAGACTTGATCTCGAATCGATTGATCTTGATTTGGGTTGAATTTGATTTGATCTTCAGCTTGATTTGAGCTTCGATCTTGGACTTGAGCGATTGCAGAGCTTTGTTAACGATCTTCGGACGAGCCTTTGAACTTTGAGGAGAGCTTTGTGTCTTCAATCGGTCAGAGCTTCGGAGTATTCAACTTGTCAGAGCTTCGGAGCCTTGGATTTTCTGTCTCTTCAAATGAAGAGATGCAGTCTATTTACAGGTATGTTGGGATGCTTGCCCATTAAGTGAAGCGTTTTGATTGGTTCACTTGGCGCATTTTTATTGGTCCCATTATTTTAATATTACCACATAATTTATTTAATGTGATAATTATTAAAATATCATTTAAATAACCATTTAATATTTATTTTGGTTATTGAATTTAATTTAATTTAATTAATCAATAAATATTGATTAATTATCTTTTTTTTAAGAAATTCCGTGCAAACAGTCATTAGTTCAACTTAGAACTAGGTGAGCTAAAAAAAAAGATTTTGCTCAATGTTTAATTAGCATATTTGTGTAATTTTAGTTCACTGTAGACCAAGGTAAGGTTGAAAAAAATAATTTAATGATATGAAGTAAACAGCTCTAATCCCAGCAAAAAAAATTGTAAAGAGCTTAAGTTTTCTTAATCTTTTACCATTGTAAGTTTTTGTCAACTTCTACAATTAGCTAGAGTATAATATTCTTTTATATATATATATATATATATATATATATATATATATATATATTACTTTTGTCTGCTAGTTTTTGAATAATATAGTTTCAAAATTTTTGTGCTATAAAGGTCTTTTTAATACTATAGCAGTTCCATTTCACACATTTAAGCAGAAATTATCCTCATCTCAAAATCTTTTTCAGTCTAGATTTCATATATTATAAATTGCAAGCACTATCAATAGTTTTGTGATTCAAACAAAATTGAGCTTTTGGTAGAGATTAATACTAGTTTGCCCTTTGGTTTTAGATAAAGTAACTATTAAGGGTTTTAATTTCTATTAAACTATTAAAAAATCCTTCACAATTGATTTAAATAATTAAAACACTCTTCCATCCACTAATAGTGTTAAATGAACTTAAAAAGACTTATATAATCTCCATCTAATTAAAATATTTGGATAAAATATATTTAAACAAAATCGTATCTGATTTTCTTATTTTTCAATTAACCATCTTGCTTCCAAAATCAGTCTTGTTCTGCTTTCTGACCTTCTCTGCTTTTGATTTCCAATTTTCATTCCCAATCGATTTCAATCTCTTCTATTCTTTCATTTTCTATCGTAAAATTTTCTAGTGTTTTTTGGTCCCAAACCTTCATTCTCAGGCTCTCCTCTGTATTTTTCTTATATTTTCGGAAGTGAAGAAGTGATCCCCTGTTTTTACAATCAATTCCCTCTTTTTTTTTTTTTCTTTCCATTACTATCCTTCGTCCTTCCCTCAAAGTCACTTTCGAAAATAAAGAATCCCCAGAATCAGTCTTCAGGATCTCCAAACACCTATCCCCTTTCTTTTCGATCATCAAAATCTCCATCAGATTTCATAGATGCTTTGTCAAAATCTCAGCTCTTCTTTTAGCTTATTTATGTGGTTATATATACTTAATGTTGAAATATAGTAGATGTTCATGTGTTACAGATTTTGCAAGTATTAATAAAATTGTGATATATTAGTTTGAACAGTTTGTAGAAAATTAATTAGTAGATTATTGCAGAAATTGATATATAAAAATTACTACAAAAATAGTAAGCAATTTCTATTGTGCAAGAAGTACTGTAGAAAATGCCGTTTTCAATTTGATATTACTGTAATTTTTAGATTAATGTAAAAAATTATTGTGTAGAAATTACTGTAGAAAAATAATTGTGCAAAAATTATTATGTAAGTTGATTATGCAAAAATTATAGCAGAAAATGGTAATGTAGAAATTGATTATGCAACAGAAAATGTAGAGAAATTTATATTAATGGATTATTGTAAAAACAATAATGCAGAAAATATAATAATCAAATCATTTTTTGCGAGAAATAGTATATAATATATTCTCCTCTAACTTGGGTGCTCAATTTTAGCTTAAGGAAAAACATTTTATGTTAGACTTTTTGATGAATGCCCAAGCAGTTTAGCTAAAAAAAATATATATTTTATGTAAGATTTTTTTGTGAATAAGATTTATTTTGGTAAAAGATAAAGCACAAAATTTTGATATCCATAAAGTTGGATCCAAATATGCTGTAACTCAACAATTAAAAATCTCAAAAGTGAAGCCAAACAAAATTAAGATTGTTAAGAGCCTTATCATATTACCAGCTACAGTTGTATCAAATTGTACAGAGAGCAAAGAGAATGAGAGGTCTCACACACTTTAAGTGCATCAAATGAAATAACATTTTTATAAAATTCAATTCATCCAATTTTCATTAACTAATGTAAAAAATACATTACAAAAATTGACTAGATTTCCTGTACAACTTTAGTACATAAAATGCATATCCTGCACTACCCAACACTGTACTTTTTTTACCAATTAAATAATAATTTTATTGATGAATAAAAACAGCAATTACATTAGCATTTTCTCCTAAGCCAAACAGTTTGATTAAGAACACATACACAGAAATTTTGCTCTAGCCCCATCATGGCTAAACAATGAGTATAAGAATTAGCACTTCTAGCATTAGGAACAATGGACACCTGTGACTTGAGCAAACATCAGTTGCATTCCTAATTGCACCCCAAAAACTCAGAATTTTCTGAAATTGATGAATTAAATCAAGGTCCAAAAATGCAATTAGAGTCTGCGTTTTGGACAAAAGCTATATCTGCCCAAAGTGCAGGGTTTTGTGTATTTAAATAAGGTCCAACAACGTAATCAGCCTGTGCGTTTTGAACATAAGTTGCTGCTACCCAAAGTGCACAGTTTTAACTTTATGACTTCTGACCAAAACGCAACTTGATAACAAGTTTAGCTTAGCTTCGAAGAGTTGTAGCTTTCCATCAAAGAGGAATGTATTTTGGAGAAGCAGAGAACTGAATGCTTCAAAATTTGCAGCGATTGTACCAAAGCAGAAGGGAATGTGTAAAAGAAAAGTTTCTAGAAACCAAATTAAAGAAGAAAAATTCAAGATCAACATAATGTAGTAAAGTTTATTTCCTTTATCTACTGAAATCGATCATGCTTAAATAGAGTTCTTTTAAAAATTCATGTAGGGAGAAGGGAGATAAGAAGTACCAAAAGATGAAGAAAGCTAAAAATAATATAGTAAAGGAAGGGGTTAGAAAAGCAAAGAGAAAAGAAGAATAGAAAAACCATAGATTATCAGATCAAGAGAGGCAAAAAGATAGAAATAGAGGTGAAGAGATAAACGTAAACTACCCTTAGAAGATACGAAAATAAGGGTTAGATCTAAGAATAAGACCAACAAAATCAAAAGCCCCAACCCAATTGGAGGAAAGGATAAAACTACAAAAGGAATTGAAGGATGAAAATCAAGGGATAGACCCTAAAGGAAGACACATAAAGCGTAGAGTTTTTTTGAGTTTTACTAACCTCTTTTATTTATCTAACTCTAAAACAAATTAAAGGGGCAAACATGTAATTATAAAATATTATCTCACATTAATTTTTGTTCTTCTGTTATAATAGACGGAAAATTTGGATAAAAGGGCGTGTGGGATAGTTTATTCAATTATCAAAAGCTTTTTAATGGGTTGTTATAAATTGAGGTCCTTACTAATTAGTTTGTTTAAAATCTAGGGGCTATCTAGTATTAACATCGCTCTTGGTATTTAAACATTTCATCAAATGTAATTTCTTTTAGCTTAATTTGTTATCTGAAAGTTGATCTAAAACACTCTTTAAAATGCTCTATTTTACTATATAATACATGTTTTGCCTGAATAAGATAACACAGATTTTTAACAGTTGATCTTGAAGTCATTCTAAAAAAATTGAAGTTGATCCATTAAACATTCTAAAAAAATTGAAGTTGATCCATTAAACTATTACTTTTTATTTATTTTGCTTTTAACACCCATTAATAATTGAAAAACAAAGTCAATTTAAAATAATTGAATTATTCTCTCAAGATATGGAATCAAGGATATGGATGGTGAAAAACTCTTATAAACTTAATATTTTATTCAATTGCTGTATGTTATCTTAAAACAAAGTAAAACAGAGTAGACTTTGTTGGAGGAAAGAGGAGATAATTAACAAAAATGTAAATGTATTTAACAACAATACAAATAAATAAAACTCTCTCAAGAATTTTATTTGTGGATTTACATCAACCACTCACACACAAATATTTTCTACACACACTCTTCTCTCACTCTTCTCTCACTCTCCACATTCCTTTACAAAATTAGGATCCTTTATATAAGAAAGAATACCCACAAATTAAGGAAAAGAATACCCAAAAATAAGGAAAAGGAACCCCAAAATAAGGAAAAACAAGACCCCAAAAATAAGGAAAAGTAATCCCCAAAATTAAGGAAAAGCAAACTAAAAGAAAAAAGATAAATCCAAAGACAAGGAAACTTGTTTTCCTTGGTCCACAAGTATAAAATATAAGAGATTCCCTAAAAAAGAAATAAAAAACGAAATTCCACTTAATGAACACTTTCTTCTCATTTTCAGCTTGTTAGGCGTGGTCACGCCTAACAGAAGATAGTCTTCTGCCCACTTTCTGGTCCTGAGGCGTGGTCACGCCTAACAGAAGATAGTCTTCTGCCCACTTTCTGGTCCTGAGGCGTGGTCATGCCTATGGTCACGCCTAAGATCAAGTTTAATTTTCAACACCCTGCCGTAAACTTGATCTTGTAACACCAAGTAATTTCCTCAATCTAATAAAATCTTCTTGTTTGAGGGGCTTGGTGAAGATATCAGCTGCTTGCTCATGTGA
>CATIWJ010200498.1:0-11520 GCA_949640765.1 Croton laevigatus | reverse complement strand
CGTATTTTCTACCTTCATAATACCTCTCGGACTGTCTTCTGTCCTTTCACTATTCACAATGATTTACAATAAGCACTATTACTGTCTAATTATATATCATATCCCCTTTTGATTTGTTTCAAAATATAATATTTTAAGGTCTTTAATTAATTTCATTTACCGTTAATTTAATAATAATGTTAAACAACATTTAATCTATTAAATCCGTCATTAGTATTCTGCCTCATTTCTATATTATTTTTATCCGATATCAATACTTATATTTAGCTTTACTTAGAATTTAATTTCAATTAAATTCTATTTCAACTTAAATATATTAATTATCAAGTTGCGAAGCTTACATTTTCTCGTAGCTCGGGTCCTCGGATTGCAAAACCGATTTCTTTCTTTCTTTCTTTTTTTTTTTCAATTCCTCTTCTCTTTTTTTTTTATTTCTTTAATAATAATAATAATAATAATAATAATAATAGTAATAGTAATAGTAATAGTAATAGTAATAAACTACTAATAATAATAATAATAACAATAATAATAATTTTATTTTTGAATTAGTCCATTTTAATTTTAACAATTGATATTTTAAAAATCAGGGTGTTACAAGTACGACCTTCATACAAAACTAATTTACATGTGCTAATACCTTTAATAGACACTCGTGCACTGTTTTCAAATAGATCCACCTTTGATCCTTTTGTACTTGCTGAAATTCCAAAAAAGATTTATGGTCTTTTGCTATATGGCCAGTCACACCTGAATCAATGACCCCCAAATGATCAAATTCAATTAAGCAAATAGAGCTAGATACACAAATCTCACTCACATAGGAGATAATTGAATGTATCTTTTTAAGGAGCAATGCAGTCTTTTGCATAATGCCCTTTTGTTGGTAATTGTAGCACTTCACATGTGCCACATTTATCTTTCTTTTTTTTTCTTTAACCCTTGACCTTTATTTTGGTTTGTCTTTTGCTTTTTGGGCTCATTAGCTTTACTCTTGCCTTCGGCCTTATGCTTTTTATTATTGGAACTCATTCCAATTGAGGTGTCAGTTCGTGCCATTTGCACATGTGAATTGACTCTGATCGATGCTAATCAATCTTCCTCTAGTTTCAAGTGGCATACATCGTCGAGGAAAGTCTTGATGGACTTTTCATGGGTTATGTGCATTCTCATATGCTCCCAATTGTTGGGCAAGGAGTGGATGACAGCCTGAATTTTTCGCTCTTCTGTGAGTTTGTGACCAGCATCATTAAACTCACTAATCATGTTTTGCATTTCTCTTAAATGCTTTTATATGTTGCGATCATGACACTTCTTATAAGTGTCAAATTTTATAGTTAGATAATGGAGTTTAGTTAGAGACACACCTCCAAAAACTCTCTTGCAATGCATTCCATAAATCCATTGCATTCTCACGCTTTTGAAATTACTTTGCAATTTCATCATCCATAGCACTGAGCATGATGATGTAGGCTGAAAAATTCTTCTTCTTCCATGTTAGGTAAGCATCTTTGTCCTACATATGATAGACAGTTACGCCTTCCTTAGGCTTGGGCATAACGTGATTCAATGTTCAAGGACCTTTTAGTCCTTAAGCACATATCGAATCTTTATTGCCCAGATCTCATAGTTGTAGCATTCAACCTAAAATCTTTGTTAAGCTTATCAACAACAGCTTTAGTGGAAGACATAGTAGATCCTATTGATCTACTAAAGTAAGATTTGCACAATTGAAGTTTGTAAGAGCAATATATATTCTATTACTATGTACTAACATATTTTAACTCATAAAACCTCCTACTAGACCTAGATTCGAAAAATTCACTAGGTTCCCAATTACTCTCTAAGAACTAATGATTGGTTAAACTTATTAAAATAGTTGTACATAGTAAGACAAGTTATTGGATGCTCCAAGTTCACATAACTTAAAAGTTTAAGTTCTCACAACTCTAACTTAAAATTGTTGATTTTTACTTATGTTCACACACAATAAACATATATAAACATGAATTATATTTAAACAAATTAAAAATAAAATCATTCAAAAAGAAACAAAGTATTTCATACATCCAGATATATTTATATTTCCAAAGAAATATAAGAATTTCATTTACTAAAAATTAATCATATTTGTTATTGGATTTATGTGCTATAAGTTAAAATTTTAACAAATAAAATTTATGATTGATGTTCTCCCAAAATTAATTAAAAATGAATAAAACAAATTCATTCTATTTCTATATATAATAGAAATTTATTTGGCTAAAATCATTAATAGAAGAACTAATATTCCTTTAAGAGTACTTAATCACCCAAAAAGTGACTAGAATAGACTTGAGAACTTTATTCACTAAGTCAATGGGGATAAAACTGATTTCATCCCTTTGCACAGAACGAATCAATGCTCACCCATACTTAAGGACCATAAAGTTGTTAGGGTCTTAAGTCCTATAGACACCACTTCTAGCAAGTCTCTCAAGCAGAAGAATCATGGTGCCTATATAACTCTGACATGAATCAAGCCAAGCTTGATCCATTATGTCCTCTACACTCTTATTGTTAGTGTAAGCCCTAGCCCTAGCTCTTTGTAATTGGATTATAATTTATTTATGAGAATAATTCATCATTTTTATATTATCTATGTAATTTAATTTGATGAATTTTCTTGAATAGAAATTTTGTTTTAGTTATCAGATACGTGATCTGAATAGTAAAACCTAAAGCATTAAAAGAAGTACTATTCTAAATATCCCTAGTCGATTATTATCATGGGAATGATAATAAACTAAGACTAGTATGTACTCTATGAGATGATCTTATTTTACGGGTCATAGGATATGAGATATCGATTAGAGATACATAATACGTGTTAGAGAACAGCGTACTGGATCGATCCACTTAATGAGAATACTACATGTGGATAAGGTCATAAGTATTTCTCATGCAATGCTTATACTAGAATCCATAGACTTGAAATTACTATGGGTTCTTAGGAAGTTTCTCATATGCTTTGACGTATTGCCAAACGTGCCCGTAAATAGGTTGCAAATATGGGTACGATCAGGTATATTAGGAACTACGCTAGAAAATAAGAGTAAAGTGAAGGGATTGCCTCTCTCTCTATGAGAGAGAAGATATCACCGGCCCTTTGATTAGTGAGACTGAGTAGTGTATGCGCATACTCAGATAGGATGATAAGTGTTATGCATCTATCTGAATTAGTCAGTATCACTTGAGAATCAATAAAATGCATTAGCTATAATAAGGGTGACCAAGGACATGCCTTATGCTAATCATTGATATCTATTGGCAAAGGATTGTACAATATTGTTATAAGTTTTGTCGATTCGTAAGAATGACACTCGATTCAATTTGGGTAATTATAATGTGTCTTGCTAGAGACCAATTATAATTTATAGATTTAAATGATGTTTAGGTTCGTTGCCAACATTGAACGGGTCTTTTGGATCGCACACGTAAAAGGAATTCAGGTTGGACTAAGAAGCTTATTCAATTAAACCCATTTGATTGATTAATTAAATTGTTTAATAAATTGAATCAAGTCCTATTTGGAATAGGAATTGGACCAGCCAACTAATGGGTTTTAAACCTATTCTTAGTTTAAAATAGAAAAAATTGGATTTTGGTTTTTAAGAGTTAAAAACAGAATACTAAAGAGAGAGATATATATATATATATTTATTGTTTTTCTATTTTATATTCGGATGATAAGGATAAGAAGAAGGATGGGTTTTAGTTTTAAATTGAAAAGTCAAAAACGTGTAAAAGAGAGATTATATTTGCTTTGACTTTCCAATTAAAAAGATGAAAAGAGTTTTGTCTTTTATGAAAGACTAAAAACCAAAATTTCAAAAAGATGAAAACAGTTTTGTCTTTTATTAAAGACTAAAAACCAAAATTTCAGAAGGTGATTAAGATAAAGACAAAAGTGGTTTTCTTTTATATCTCTTACCTTCTGTTCCTTTATCTTTTCGAAAGAAAAACAATCAAAAGGCATTTATTGCTATACTATTTTGGGGTCCACGAAAACAAGGCTAAATAGAGGTGGTTTCGGTGGTTTGAAAAGCTTAACCGAACGTTTCTTTATTTTGTTTTGGTTCTTCTGGTTTAAGCTTCTATCCTGTTGCTAGCAGACTCTAGTCCTTCCCAAATAATTGTTAGTGTGTGTGAAAAAAGAGGGGGCTACCATTAGCATTCCTAGGGTCATTTCGAATCGGCAAGGATTCCGTAGGGAGGCTTACAGTTGTTCAGTTAAAGCACGCTTCAAGAGGTAAATTTCTAATCATATCTATACTTGATTGGGTTAATTAAAACTGGTCTAGGGAGGTTTCCTTGTCAAAATTTTGTTTTCGTTGCCTAATCTTTGTTTGCTATTTGAGTAATTGTTACATCAATTGCATGTGGGAAACCCAACACTTATCTCGAAAAAAAAAAATGGCGCAACACTTGGAAGGGAAATCTCTTATCTCATCCTCTTTTGAAGCCTCTTTCCCAAAAATCTCTTAACTCTTACGTCAATTGTTACGTCAGTTGCCTTGTTCAAATTCTTTTTCAAAACTTTCGGACTAAGCTGAAACAACTCTTTGTTTTTGCTTTGGAGTCCTAGCTACGTGAGGAACCATGATTAACTTTGCCATTTTCTATGACACATTCACCGAAAATGAATTAATATTATACAAAACAATATTCCAAAAAAAAAAAAATTTAAATTGAAGCCATATGCTTCAACTTTTTATTCCATGACACATTTATAGAATATATCATTATTACACGAAGTAATAATAAAATCGAGGGTTAGTCCTATGAAAAACGCATATTTCATCTTACAAAAAAAATTTTATGAATAAAACAAATTTATTAAATTTCTATACATAATAGAATTTTTTTCTAAATTTTATTTAAAATTTTGATAAAAATTATTTTAATAGAACTTAATTCTTAATTCCAAACTAATTAGAATTAACGGTAAATTAAACTTATTTAATTTATTTTCTATCCTTATAAAAAGATTAAGTTCATAAAATAATTATGTCAAGGATTAAACAAATTAATTCCTAATTCTAAATATATTAGAATTTTACTTTTAAAATATAATTTAGACATAAACTTTAACAATACTCAAAATTATTTAATTAAAACACATTTTAATTAAATCTGCCACTTAAGCAAAAATAAAATTTGGTATTCAAATAAACAAATTATTTGAATGAAAGTGTTTCAAAAAAAAAAATTATTAAAACTGCCCAAAAGGGCCTTTTTGCAAAATAAATAAAGTTTGAGGGCCACTCTATAACATAAAACAAATTTGAGCACTAGTGGAGGGAACATAATAAGATAGAGAACTGAAAGTGAAATTGTTTCGTCTTCTTCAGCAAAAACCCCTAGCGCCGCACGCGTTTCCTGTACAGCCTCTATCGCCGGCAAGAACGAACTCCAGCCGCCGCTATATAAGAAGCTAGTGGTTGCGCACCTCCGTTGGACCTTTGTTCCGGCGCGGATGGAGGCTGTGATAAGATTGAGTTTTTAGTTATAATAAATCCCTATTTATTAGGGAGTTAGTTGTTTAAATTTGACAATTTCCTTGTTAATTGTACCACGATGCTATAATCTTACATTAGTGGGATGTTATTTCTATTTTCTGTTACTGTGTAAAGGCTATTTAAGCCAAGTTCAGTTATTGAATAAGATAAGTCATTCTTCAGATCATTAAGAGTTTTTATTTTTCACTTTACTTTTTGTGTAAACAATAATTCCTTACAATCTGGTATCAGAGCTCCCCACTGGGGCCTGAGAAAAAGGCAGTAGTCCTTTGAGTGATTTTCAAATGTAGAAGAGAACAGAGAGGATGAGTGAAGAGAAGAATTTCTTGCAACCTGCAATTCCACTCTTCGACGGTCATTATGACCATTAGAGCATGCTCATGGAAAATCTTTTAAGATCTAAAGGGTACTGGAGTCTTATTGAAACTGGTTATCAAGAACTAGAGGCAGGAGTAGTATTGTCTGAAACGTAACAAAAGCAGCTAGAGGAATTGATGATCAAGGATCTCAAAGTCAAGAATTATCTGTTCCAAGCTATTGACATAATAATTCTTGAGCAAATCCTAGAAAAGTGTACCTCAAAACAAATATAGGATTCAATGAAGAAAAAGTTCGAGGGAAATGCTAGAGTAAAGCACTCAACTCTTCAAGATTTGAGGAGAGATTTTGAAATTCTGGAGATGAAGACAAGCGAAACCATTACAAAATATTTTGCTCGTGTCTTGAGCATAGCAAACAAAATGAGAAGTAATAGAGAACGGATAAAGGATGTCACTATTGTGGAAAAGATTCTTAGAACCTTAATTGAGAAATTCAACTATGTCGTTGTCTCAATTGATGAATCCAAGGATATTAATGCACTCACAATTGATGAACTACAAAGTACACTCATCGTACATGAACAGAAGTTTCATAGAAACAATGGTGAGGAGCAGGCATTGAAGGTGACAGTGGATGGTAGAAATGGAGGTAGAGGTCAATGTAGAGGTGGCTATAGAGGTAGGGGTAGAGGCAAAGGTCAACCAACATTTAACAAAGCTACCGTTGAATGCTATAAATGCCATCAGCTTGGTCATTTTTAGTATGAGTGCCCAACTCAAGAGAAGGAGGCTAACTATGCTAAATTAAATGAACATGAAGAGATGCTCTTGATGGTATATGTCGAGGAGAAACAGGTAGTGCGAGAAGATATTTGGTTCCTTGATTCAGGTTGTTCGAATCATATGAGTGGGAACAAGGCTGCATTTTGTGAGTTCAATGAGACATTCCAGGAAACTATAAAACTGGGAAATAATACTAAAATAAGTGTACTTGGAAAGGGAATGGTGAGATTACATATCAATGGTAAAAACCATGTAATTACTGATGTATTTTTTGTCTCGGAACTGAAGAATAATCTCTTAAGAATTGGACAACTTCAAGAGTGTGGTTTTGCAATTCTAATTCAATATGGAAAGTGTCGTATCTATCATCCAGAAAGAGGGCTTATTATTCAGTCAGAGATGACAGCGAATAGAATGTTCGTATTATTGGCCAACTTACAACCCAAGAAGGAAAAAGATACCTGTTTTTACACTACTACCTCAGATTTAGCTCATCTTTGGCATTGCAGGTATAAGCATTTAAGCTATAAAGGCTTAAAAATACTGCAATTTAAGAACATGGTTCATGGCCTTCCACAACTTCTTGAATCAACTGTGACTTGTACTGATTGTATGGTTGGCAAACAACATAAAGACCTAATTTCAAAAAGGAGCACATGGAGAGCCACACAAAAGTTACAGTTGATACACGTAGATATTTGCGGCCCAATTTCTCCAATGTCAAATAGCAAGAAAAGGTACTCACTATGCTTCATAGATGATTTTAGTAGGAAGTCATGGATATATTTTTTGAGTGAGAAGCCTGAAGCATTCAACTTGTTTAAGTGTTTTAAGAAACTTGTGGAAAATGAAACTGGTTTGTCATTAAATGCCTACGGACAGATAGAGGTGGGGAATTTAACTTTAATGTTTTTAATGAGTTTTGCAAGCAGCATGGTATTAAAAGGAAATTAACAGCTACATACACTCCACAACACAACGGAATGGCTGAGCAAAAAAGTCAAACAGTGATGAATTTGGTGAGAAGCATGTTGTTTGAGAAAAAGATGCCAAAGAACTTCTAGCTTAAAGCTGTTAACTGGGCAATTTATATATTGAACAGGAGTCCCACTTTAACAGTTAAAGATGTTACCCCACAAAAAGTATGGAGCGGGGTAAAACCAAAAGTGGAGCATTTTAGGGTCTTCGGGTGCATCTCATATGCTCATATTCCTGATGAAAAAAGGAAAAAATTATCTAGTAAAAGCTAAAAGCTTACCTTGTGTTCTTTTAGGTGTCAGTGAAGAATCAAAGGCATAGTGGTTATACGATCCTATCTCAAAAAGGATTGTAATAAGTCGAGATGTCGTCTTTAAAGAGTAGAAGCAATGGGACTGGGATAAAAGCTTTGAAGAACAAATTTTGGTGGATTTGGAATGGGGAGATGATGAGAGTTATACTGAGTTGATTGAAGATGATGTTTACAGTGAAGAAGGCAACAACGAAGATAAGAATGGAGAGCCAAATTCAGCCTCGGTCTATCCAAATACTTCAGTCGAAGCTAATCTAAATGAAGAAGGAAGAAGAATCCGATGAGCTTCAGCATATTTGGATGATTATGTCACTGGTAAGGGACTTTCAGATGAGGATATTGAGGTTAATATGGCTTAAATTTGTTCCATAGATCCATCTAGTTATGAAGATGCTGAAAAGAATCTTAAATGGAAGCTTGCAATGGATGCTGAAATGGAGGCAATTGAGAGGAATGAAACGTGGACACTAACTGATTTACCTGTAGGTGCTAAGAAAATTGGAGTAAAGTGGATTTACAAGACAAAATTTAATGAACTTGGAGAGGTGGACAAATTCAAAGCGAGGTTGGTGGCCAAGGGTTATTCACAACAACAAGAAGTGGACTATACTGAAGTTTATACTCCGGTGGCAAGAATGGATACAGTCCACATGATTATTGCCTTAGCAACCCAACGAGGATGGAAAATTTTTCAACTCGACGTGAAGTCCGCCTTCCTTCATAGAGAATTAAGTGAAGATGTCTATGTAGAGCAGCCGATGGGGTATGTACAAAAAGGAAATGAGCATAAAGTGTATAAACTACGAAAGGCCTTGTACGGACTAAAACAGGCTCCTCGAGCTTGGTTTAGTAGAATTGAAGCACACTTTGTAAGCGGAGGATTCCAGAGGTGTCAAAGTGAACAAACCTTATTCATCAAAACCAGCAGTAGAGGTAAAATTCTTATTGTAAGTGTCTATGTGGATGACTTGATTTATACTGGTGATGATGAAATTATGATGAGAGAGTTTAAAGAGTCTATGTTAAGGGAATTTGACATATTTGATTTGGGGGGTATGAGGTTTTTTCTTGGCATAGAAGTTTTGCAAAATGCTGATGGCATATATATTTGTCAAAGAAAATATGCATCAGATGTTTTGAAACTTTTTGGTATGGAAGATAGCAATGCTGTGGGTAGTCCTATTGTACCAGGTTCTAAGTTACATAGTGATGAGGGTGGAGTCAAAGTTGACGAGACAAATTTTAAGCAAATCGTTGAGTCAAAGTTGACGAGACAAATTTTAAGCAAATCATTGGAAGTCTCATGTATCTCACCACCACTAGACCTGATATGATGTTTGCTGTGAGTTTAATTAGTCGTTACATGTCTAAGCCTACAGAACTACATCTGCAAGCAGCCAAAAGAGTTCTTAGGTATTTAAAAGGTACAGTGAACTACGAGATTCTTTACAAAAAAGGGAAAGCTGAAGAACTTCTTGCATTTACTAATAGTGATTATGCCGGGGATGTTGAGGATAGGAAAAGCACTTCTGGTTATGTATTTCTAATGAGTTCAGGAGCTGTTTCATGGTCTTCAAGGAAGCAACCTTTGGTCACATTATCAACCACAGAAGCTGAATTTATGGCTGCTGTAACTTGTGCTTGTCAGGCTGTATGGATGAGAAGAATACTAGAGAAGATAGGGTACAAGCAAGAAGGAAGCACCACAATTATGTGTGACAGTAGTTCAGCACATCGATGTCCGGTTCCATTTTCTTTGAGATCTAGTCAAAGATGATGTTATCAAGCTAGATTTCTGTAACACGAAGAATTAGTTGGCTAATTTAATGACAAAGCCATTGAAATTGGAAGATTTTCTGAGATTGCGACAGTTGCTGGGCATATGTCTGATAAACTAAATACTTGAAAGTGTTTAGTTTAAGGGAGAGAATGATAAGATTAAGTTTTTAGTTATAATAAATCTCTATTTATTAGGGAGTTAGTTGTTTGAATTTGACAATTTCCTTGTTGATTGTACCACGATGCTATAATCTTGCATTAGTGGGATGTTATTTCTCTTTTCTGTTACTGTGTAAAGGCTATTTAAGCTAAGTTCAGTTATTGAATAAGACAAGTCATTCTCCAGATCATTAAGAGTTTTTTTTTTTCACTTTACTTTTTGTGTAAACAATAATTCCTTACAGGCTGGACGTCTTGAAAACACGATGAATAGGGGAAGGCAGAGGTCGATTTGACGAAGCTTCCGAAGATTTGTGACTGTCGCCGCGCCACCGATCACTATAGAGGCCAGGAAACGTCGGAGGGAAGTCGCGTCGTTATGATACCACCGTCGGGCTTTCCATCAACGGCGATCCAATATGGATCCTCTTGATCTTCGATTCTTCTTTCTGCAAATCGAAGAACACGAAGAAACAAATCCATCTCTGTTTGGATTTGCAGAAACTGAACGCACAACTGTGAGCCGCCATGAAAGGAATCACCGGTGACCTTTCGTTCCCGGAGGCGCGATGCTCAGTCCACCGTCGGTGGAACTCAGGTGGTCAACTTGGCCGGACAGGGAAGGAAGAAGATTGGGAATGAAGACTATTCTTCGTTTTCCAGAATTTCGATTTTTTTTATTAATTTAATTTGATTAAAACAGATTCAATCAACTCAAAATTTTTAGAACAGATCCAAAAAATAATGGGAATAGAACTAATTTAATCATAAAAAAAAATAACACATAAAATTAATCCTCAAATTAATCCAATAACAAAAGCAGACATATTCACACATAAACATGCCAAATCAATTGAACTCATTTAATCGATACCTAGCAGGCTCTGATACCTAGCAGGCTCTGATACCAATGAAGAAATTCATACAACAAATATATAAATAAATTGGGAATAATATAAATACCTCTAGTATTGATGAACGTATTCCCACGAGAAGAAGCGGGAGCGATAACCGGATTGAGTATGCTAGGCCGTCTATAGAATATGAAATTCTATAGCGCCGTTTCACGATCTAAGAGCTTCAAAGACGTAGAGATTGAAGGAGGTTGGTTATGGGAGAGAGATAAACAAATTTCTCTTGGGAAGCTATATTTTTATGTTACCCTAATATCTTATTAGGGGGTTTATATATGTATTGGGTTATTAGAGTTACCCATTAACCCTATTACCCATCACAACTTGGTTGGGTCTACCCATAACCTAAAAGTCATAAGCGGATCTTAATTAATTAAATCCCATTATTTAACTAATTCCAACAGATATTGATATTTCATAAAAGAAAAAAAGTTTAACAGAAAACTATCCTAACTTCCTCACGAACTCCTTTGTTTTTACATTATCTTCTACTTCCTTGGTCCTCTTTGAAAAGAAATATAACAGCACAATTATGAGAAATCATCTGTTGTGCTTGGATTGCCAAAATCCATTGGTTTTGAATATTTGACAAACTTACTTGAACTTGTGAGTTACTAATGATTTTTCAAGTGTTTAAGTATAGCTCCAGCAAGTATGAACCATCACAAGTGAAGATGAAAAGTTAAACTTGCAAAAGAATTGAAGTTCTTGAA
>CATIWJ010200481.1:0-11201 GCA_949640765.1 Croton laevigatus | reverse complement strand
TTTTTAAATTGTCGTTTTGGCCTTTTTTTGGCTGTTGCTTCTTTTTCCTTTGCACCCTACTACTATGGTAATGAATGAGAGATGGTGGAATTTTTGTGTAGATTATTAATTACTGCCTAATTTCCAAATTAAATCCCACGTGTCAACAAGTAGACCCCTAAAAAAGTTAAGCTATAATGAAATGTCCCGAGTTTTGATAGAAAAACTCTCATTTAGAAAGAATACTCTATCCTAATGACAATTTTATAGGATTCACCTGTATGTCATATCATTTAGAAATAAGGGCCATTTGATTCCACAATATAAAAATCTCACTTTTTTTTTTTATTCTCACAATAATTAATGTAAAGAAATTACACTTTATTAATCATGCACATGTCAAAATAGTATTGATAGAAACTTAAAAGTGGAGAGAAAAATAATAGAAAATTCGTTGATGAATTAGTCCGAGTGCTCCTCTGTGAGCTTCTTTCTACTCCTTCGTGAGTTTCGACTATCGGATCATTCCGTCTTCCTTATTTCTTCAACTATTGACTCTTTTTTTGTGCTCCTTATTTTCCTGGTTTCTAATCCTTTATTCTCATCATTTTATCCTTATTTCTCGTCATTCCTTCTTGTCTTTTTTCTTTACATTTTTCATTCCCTATCTGTGGTCCGCTGTGCTTATAACCAGAAAAAGAAGAAGATTCCTTTTTGTTTTGTTGGTGAAGACAACTAATCTGCATCTTATCTTCCTACGCTGGTGGAGTGGGGATTTGGTGTTGGTTGGGTATCAATTTGCGGGTAAGTCGAAGGTTTTCCGGTGAGGTCAGTTAGTCGGTGTTTGTTGATCTAGCGTCTTCTTGAAGCAGAGCAAAATGCGCCTTGTTTTTGCGTTTTGCTTAATTTTTCTTATTCAATACGGGGCACTTTTGGACAGCTGAACCTTTAGTTCAAAACGCATTCACTATCTGCGTTCTGGGGGCTTTTCTTTTATTCAAAACGCGATTTCTTATTGCGCTTTGCTCAGCTCTTTTTAGTCCAAGACGGTGCGTACATGCACATTTACCATCTCTGTTGAGCT
The DNA here is from genome assembly GCA_949640765.1 of Croton laevigatus. Taxonomy (NCBI): domain Eukaryota; kingdom Viridiplantae; phylum Streptophyta; class Magnoliopsida; order Malpighiales; family Euphorbiaceae; genus Croton; species Croton laevigatus. The sequence continues at coordinate 10,138 of CATIWJ010200481.1, read as the reverse complement.
TCCTTCTGTTTTGTTCTTTTGCTGCTGGTTCTGCTTTGTGCTTTGAAGTCCTTACAGCTTTTATCATCCGATTATTTCATTCATTGGGCTCTATGAAGCTATTGTTTTGGAATTGTCAAGGGATGGGGAATCCACTAACAATTAAGAATCTGCAAGGAATTTGCAGGTCATATTCTCCAGAAGCTGTTTTTTTGTCGGAAACTAAAAATAAAGCAGATTTTGTTAAAAAGAAACTTTTGGCGTGCCGTTTTAAAAATATGCTACCAATTCCAGCAAAGGGACTTTCAGGAGGATTAGTAGTGGCTTGGAAAGAAGACTTTGATCTCACAATTTTGGGCTACAATGATTTTTTGATACATTGTCAAATCAATGATACATATCTCAAGAACACGTGGGATCTCATTTTTGTGTATTTGGCTTCCAAGGAAGATAAGAGGCGTTTTCAGTATGATTTCCTATTGGAGCATTGCAGGTTGGCGCATGAGAAACTGCTTATAGCAGGTGATTTTAATGCGATATTGAGATCAGAGGAAAAGAAAGGTGGAGATGGGTCTATTAATACGGCAATGGAGTACTTGCAGCAATTGGTTGCAAGAAGACAACTCACTGATAAAGGATTCATAGGTCACCCCTTCACCTGGAACAATAATAGAGAAGGTGGATTAAATATAGAGGAAAGGTTAGACAGGGGTTTGGGTTCAATCAAATGGTTACAAGACTATCCGGATGCCCAAATGCTGCACCTGGATGATGAGGGTTCAGATCACAGACCCTTATTACTCAAATTGACGATTGATGAATGGAAACCACAAAAATGGTTTTGTTTTGATAGTAGGTGGAGCAATAATGCAGATGTACAGGCTATAGTCCAAGAGGCATGGAGTTCAAATGTAAGGGGTAGCCCTTTATTTCAGCTCCACAGAAAATTGAAACAATGTAGAGTATCGTTAAGTGATTGGGCTAAAAGCCATGGGTCTAACTCTAGGGAGAAAATTCAGGCGTTGGAAAGGGAAATTTCTGAATTGAAGAAACAAGCTTCTTATCCTGCATCAAAGATTAGGCAATTGGAAAAAGAGCTCAAGATGGCAATTAATGAAGAAGAGATTTATTGGGCGCAGAAGGCAAGACAGAGTTGGTTGATGTGGGGAGATAGGAATACTTCCTATTTCCATCAGAAGACTATACAAAGGAGGAAGGTTAATAAAATTTTGGGTTTGCAAAGCTCAGAAGGAGAATGGCTTACTAAGAAAGATGAGATCATTGCTATTATTGTGCACTATTTATCTAATATATATAAATCCTCTTGCTTTGATCCGATTGACATTTCAGGTTGGAACATTGAATCTAAGGTGACAGGGGAAATGAATGCTTTTTTAATAAGAGAAGTCACCGAGGAAGAGATTACAACAGCTGCTTTCTCGATCCATCCTACTAAAGCCCCTGGTGATGATGGAATCACTGGTAAGTTTATTCAAACCTACTGGCCTTTAATTAAGCATGACATATTTAGTGCTGTCATGTATTTCTTTAAGTCTGGGGTAATGTTAAAAAATTTGAATCACACTGTTATCTCTCTAATCCCCAAAGTGTTGAGGATCACTACTGTTAAGGATTTGAGACCTATAGGGCTTTGTAATGTATGTTACAAGATCATTTCAAAAATCCTAACAGTTAGATTGCAAAAAATTATCCCCCAAATAATTTCAGAAATGCAAAGTGGTTTTGTGAAGGGGAGGTTAATTACAGATAATATCTTATTGGCCCATGAAATTACACATTACCTGCATAATAGGAAAAGGGGGAAAATTTATGAGTATGCCTTAAAACTTGACATCAGTAAAACATATGAATGTGTTGAATGGAACTTTTTGCATGCTATGATGCGTGCAATGGGCTTTAGTGAAACCTGGACCGAATGGGTTTTGGCTTGTGTTCAAAGTGTCACATATTCCTTTAAAATTAATGGAGAAAGACATGGTTTCTTGAAGCCATCGAGAGGGATTAGACAAAGTGATCCTCTATCTCCTTATCTCTTTCTTATCTGTACTGAGGGGCTAACTGCTTTAATCAATAATGCGGTGAGAGATGGTAAGTTGTCTGGGATACAGATGAATGGACATTGCCCAAAGATATCGCATTTGATGTTTGCAGATGATTCTCTGATATTTGGCAGAGCAACTGAATCTGAAATTAATCATTTATTGCAAATCTTACATCTTTATGCTAAAATGAGTGGGCAGACTATCAATTTGGCCAAGTCTTCTATTTTATTTTCTCAAAATACTCCCATTGCTGTTAGATCTGTTTTGGCTTCTATGCTTAATATTACAAATGTTGATGGCATGGATCAATATCTTGGGTTGCCTGCTGTTATTAACAAATCAAAGAAGCAAACCTTCTCACAAATCAAGGAGAAGGTGAGGAACAAATTATGGGGGTGGAAGGAACAATTGTTGTCTTATGCTGGCAAAGAAGTTTTAATTAAAGCTGTTGTATCAGCTATTCCTCTTTTTACCTTCTCTTGTTTTAAAATTCCTAAATCCTTGGCTCAAGAAATTAATAGTTTGATCTCCAACTTCTGGTGGGGTCAAAAACAAGAAGAGAGGAAAATTCATTGGGTAGCATGGGAGAAAATTTGTAAGCATAAAAAAGATGGGGGTCTTGGCTTTAGAGAATGGGAGGCCATGAATTTAGCTTTACTTGCCAAACAGGGATGGAGAATTATTACTGATTCACAATCTCTCCTAGCAAGAACATTAAAGGGTAAATACTTCCCTTATTCTGATTTTCTTAAAGCTAGGAAGGGTTCTAATCCGTCGTGGGGATGGAGAAGCATACTTATGGGTAGGGAAGTTCTTCAAAGAGGTTTAAGATGGCATGTTAGAGATGGGAGATATCTTCATTGTTTCGAAGATCCTTAGATTCCTACGCCTATCCCTTTATACCTGAATTCAAAACAGGTAGACGTCAAGATATATTCTGGGTTCATCAATTGATTGATGGAGAAAGTAGGAGGTGGAAGGAGGATGTGATCTTTGAAAATTTCACTGATGCAGATGTAAGAGCTATTTTAGCCATTCCCTTTTCAAATGCTGCATTGCAAGATAAATGGGTTTGGCACTATACAAATAATGGGAGGTATAGTGTTAAATCTGGTTACAGGGAAGCTTGTATGTTGTTGAGTTCTGATTCTTCACAAATTCTTCCTGAAGCTCAAACTCGGATTCTTCGTAATATTTGGAATTTAGAAGTTCCGGGAAAAATTTAGGTTTTTTTATGGAGGCTTCTTAGGAAAGGTTTGCCACTTGGGATTAATGTTTCTGTTAGACTTCCGAATACTATATGTTCTTGTCCTTTCTGTGGAGAGGGAGAGTCTGAGGCTCATTTGTTCTTTAATTGCCCCTTTAGTAGAGCTGTTTGGTTCTCTTCTCCATTGTCTCTACGTACTAATATGCTGAATGGTGATAATCTGAATGATATTTGGAGTTCTTTAATGAATGCATTAAATGCGATGGGGAATTTTAAAGAAAATTATGAGACAGCAGCTCATATTTTCTGGCAAATTTGGAAGGCTCGGAATGAGTTAATATTTCAAGGAAGGACACAGAATTGTGGTGATATTCTTAATAAGGCAGGTAGCTATTTAAGAGAATTTAAGGAAGCATGTTTTCGGAAGGGAAATGATAGGCCTTCAAATATTAATATTTCATCTTTTGACAATCTATCTGCATGGAGGCCTCCACCAACAGGAACAGTTAAGATCAATGTGGATGCAGCTATGTTTAATAGGGGCTGTGGAGGTGTGCTCGCTGCTGTGGCTCGTAATTGGAGAGGAGAGGTTATTGATTGTATGGTTAATAAAGTAAATTATGTTGAAGATTCAATGGTATTAGAAAGTTTGGCGGTTAAACAAGCTTTGTTCTTGGCATTGAAGAAACAATGGCCTGCTATTATTGTGGAGAGTGATGCCAAAGGCGTTATTGATGCTATTTCTTCCATGGCAGACTTACCTTTAAGGATAGATGATATTGTTTTTGACATTAAGCAAACAGCCATCTCTGTTGCTAAAGTTGCTTTTACTTTTGTTTCTAGAAAATATAATAATTTAGCTTATATGTTAGCTCGTAAGTGTTTAGATGCTAGTTTTTATATTAATCCCTATGCTCAGCTTAAACTTCTTGTATCATATTCTGTTTAATTTAATATAATATATATATTTGTCAAAAAAAAAACTTAAAAGTGGAGAGGGTCAAAATTATGGCATTGACCCACGGATTTTCCCTAAAGTTTTGCCCAACCATACTACCAAGGCCATTTTGTATTCTTTTGTGGGTTAATTATAATTTGATCCTCCATTTTATAACCATTAGACACTTTAGTCTATTTGTAAAAAAAATCCGTTAAAGTACTAAAATGAACTTTTTGAAAAGGACCAAATTGAATATATTTAGAAGGACCAAACATGAAAATTTTTAAATCCAAAACCCAACTTCCATTTCCAGCGGGGCAAGTGAGTATACCAAATTGAATATCTTGTTGCAAGGATTCATATAGTGTATTTATTTTCAATATAAGATCACTGAAAAGTCCCAAAAAAATACAGTTGAAAAATCTGGGTTTAGAGAGACAAAACACCGTTGAAACTTTGACCGACGAGTGCAGGCTGCTCTGGTGACCGATGAAGGCGCGGTTGATGGCTTTGGATTCATCTGGACGTCAAATTTTCAATGGTCCGACGTGTGTCGATAGTGGAGCTCAGAAGTGGCGGTGGAGGGAGTTGATCAAAATTTCTGGTTTAGAGAAAGAATTTTGGTAGAAAATTCGATCTACCGCTATTGCTACCTCTGAGCTCCGCCATCCACACATGTCGGACCATTGGAAAGCTGATGTCAAGACGAATTTAACGCCACTAACTGCACCTCCATCGGTTACCAGAACAGCCCGAACTTGCTGGTCAAAGTCCGGCTGTGTTTTGTCTCTCTAAACCCAGATTTTTCAACCATATTTTTTGAAAGTTTCTGGTGATGAAATGTTGAAAATAAGTATATATTATGAATCCTCGCGTCCAGAGTTTCAATTTGGTATACTCATTTGCCATGTTTGTCGTCGGAAATGGAAGTAAGGTTTTACTATTTCATGTTTGGTCATTGTGAAAATATTCAATTTAGTCATTTTGACAAATTTTAGTTTGGTACTTTAATGGTTTTTTTGACAGAATGATTAAAATGTCTAACGGCTACAAACAAAGAGACCAAAAAATATAATATTAAAAATCGAAGGACTAATGTGTCTAATTTGTCAAAACACAGGAACCAAATTATAATTTACCCTAAAAGTAATATGTACTTTATTTTTTGAGGGAAAAAAATATGCACTTAATTAATTCACTATTGTACACTCTCTAAATGTAAAATTAATATTATAAAACTATTGAAAAAATATTTGAATTAAGGGAGCTAAATGAAAAAATATTATAAATCCTATATTAAATTTAAAATTGTATATGTGAAAATCAAATAATAAAATATTGATAAATAATAATGGTGTTGATGAATGGTTATCGCGCTAAATTTGGTGTAATACTATTCAGCAATGCCAATTTGGTGCTGGGTTGGAGCAAATTACACCATTTCTCACATCAAAACAGTAAAAAATGGTGTTATGTATAGTCCTTCTACCATCCAAATTCCTACATTTCTCTACCATTAATTAATATCTAATTGATGGAGAATAATTCCTATATTATAAAATGAATTGTTTTAAAGTGGTTGGTAAATTTGGTAGTGAAAAATGGATAATATCAACAATTTCATTTGGTTGATGAGTAATGAATGATTCTTTTCCCATTGTCACGACACTAGCCATTGCTAGAACTAGAATCATATATATATATATTTTTTCATTGATCTAGACGAGACAGTATCTAAATTTAGTACTTCAATCCCTGCTTAAGGTACTTTCCCTAGAACTCTGTTAAAAAGAAAAGGTACTTTCCCTAGAGAACCCTTAAGAAATTGTAACACATTGCTTGCTCTTGGTTAAGTAATTGCAAGATATTTCAAAGATGCTCCAAGCATTATATTTTCAAAGTTCAAACCAAAATACTTTTGTGGAAAGGAGTCTCCATTCATGAGAATGATTGTGGTTGTGGCTTATGAAGTGCTGCATCACATACAATGTCATCGAAAGTAAGTGATGGAGAATCTCAAAATTGCTAATGTCTTTTCATCGTAGGTATCCTCATTCCTGAACATGACTTTCCCCATTCTTTATCAATTTTACTATGTGGTGTGTATTTTCGATTTGTTATAAAATCCCAAACCATAGAATTTTATTAGAGTCGGTCTCTTCTTTTCTACTCGAGGCACCAAACAAGGCGATTCATTTGAGCCACACAGAACCACTAAAGATGGCAAAATGTAAAGAATTAAAGCTGATCCATTAGCCTTTGTTTGTTTTTTTTTTTTTTGGGTTGAGATGAAAATCCAGCCATTCAATAATTGATGGATAAAAAATCCTCTAATACAAGGTAATGGTGCAAGGGAAAGGAAAATAAATAGTAGAGGAAAAGAAAAGAAAAGAATTTTCATTTCCTTTCCCTTGTTTGGTTGTCTAATTACACTATATCTGTTATAAAAATAAGCAAATAAAGGGACTTATCAAATTGTATCTGACATTTATGCCCTCATCTACATTATAATATATAACTAGGAGCAGAAAGTTGGAACTTGAGCTGTAGAAGGTTGAAGCTCATCACTACGGAACTAGAGTGCAATAGTATCATAATAGTATATTTCTCAACTGTAGCCACTGCTATAGCCAAATGATAATATATATAATTGTAAGAATTCATAAATAATAATATATATTCTCACAATGTTATATACATTGTTTACAAAGTAATCATTGTTTGCTGCACAAATATCATTCATAAGCAAGCTTATAATCCATTAAAATTAAATGGCTTGCACCAATACTATGATGAACAAAATATTTTCCACCATCCAAAAACATTTAACATGCAAAAAGACACTGTTTATTTAGGATTCCCTTAGCAGAAGCCTCTATCAAATGCATTAAGTATTCCTTGCGCTCATGCATGCTCCTTTACAAACAAAAGAATTTCTCATCCTAATTGCATTTACTGTGACAAAATCATACGCCTTGAGATGCATTAAGGTTAAGCTTCTCCAATTCAGCATAAACACGATTGCATGTGTTTTGGACTATTTCATTTCTTTGTTCTTCAATACAATTAGCTTCTTTCCAAACATCAACAACATTAGCAAGTGCTTCTTTTGCAACAGCAATCTTTCTTTGCTTCTTTTTTGGTGATCTAATCTCACATAGATCAGAATTGTCATTAGAAGCGGCCTCATATGTATAATCCATGTTTTCCTAAGAAATAGTGTTTGAAGCTACTAATTGATCAATCTCTTCAATGGTATAGATATTAGTACCTGTTTTAGCATTTTTTTCTCCTTCGCAGTTTCTGCATTTTCACTTGTTGCTCTATCTTTTCCATATAGCATTAACAACTGATCGTAGTGATGGATTAGTTGTCATCCACTTTCTTGCACTTGTTTCGCCTACATATATATATGCATTTAAAAGAAATTAAAAGTAAGCATATTCAGCATTGAGATTAATGAATTGCTACTATTCCGCATAGCATTTCGATCATACCTGAATCATTGCTTCTTACACTTCAGGTTCTGCATCAAACAACTTAGTTATTGGACTCCAAGCAAAGCCACTTGAATGCTTAAAAAGGTCGTAGCATTCATTGAAGTTGGTCTTTATAGATTTTATCCCATTCTTAACTTTATCCCTGTCTATATTCCTTATACCTGTCTTCTCATGCACTTAAACAGCAACTTCCTTTAAGGCTAATGTTACCCTATTGCCTATGTTCTGTTGGTATATCAAAGCGCTTAGGAGAACCGCATCCATAGAATCTGTCCACCGAAGCATGTCTTTCTTTTCTTTTCCTGGTTTCTCACTATTAATGTCGGTCGTATTTGTTACATCTTTCTTCGCCATGGAATCAACTTGCACAAACAATAACAAAAGCTAAATGATAAGGCAAACATTAGTTAAATTGTCGGAAGCATTATGCAAGTTTCAAGTTTTAAATTATCAGATAGCTTTAGAAGCATCCGCTTGTTCTAATAATTGATAAACTGTACATATTTTAGTCTAAACCATAAATATATGGATACTTAATATAATAAATTGTTTAGTTATTGAAAAAAAGACTAAAATAAGTTTAGTTATAGACTCTCAATGTAGCATGAAAATATAAAAAAGCAAGGAGATGAAATAACCAACTTATAGCAAGTTTTTTTTTTTTGACTGAAAAACTTATAGCAAGTTCATCATGTAAAACCAGCAAATGATGTGTTTATTAAAGGCACAGAAGCGTGGCTTTTATAGCCAATATACAACAGATAGAATAGTGCTAAAATAAAGGAAAAGAATCACAATAAGTCAAAGATATATAACTGAAATCAAGGAACAAATAATATTATCCAAACAACGTTACTTGGACTCGGGTACAGGTGCCCGATATGGGTACATGTCTAGGGGCCAGACGTGTGAATTTTCTAAAGGGATAAACATAAAAATAGACCCCTTTTAAGTATTGTTGACTAAAATATACCTCCTTTTATTATTTTTTTTTTGACAAAACTAATGTCTTGGCCAAAGATTTGTGACAAAAATAAGACCTTTAATTTTTACTATATCGTAACTTTACTGTATTCTAATATTTTTAAATTTTTTATTGATTCTGTCAAGTCCACCTACGCTACGCTACTCGTCCACATTGTATAATTTACTTTTCCGTTCCTATCAGTAACATCCATTTTCTCTGTAACATCTTCAGTTTCTCTGTACCGTCCCCATCGTTGTACTCCCAATTTTCATTTGTTCTTTGCCATCTCCTTTCTCATTTAAGCTTCCATTACCATCTTCATCTTCCTCCTGCTTCTTCTATCTAATCATATGCGCATTTTCCTGTTAAAGAAAAAGTAAAGAAGATTGCTTTGAACGTGATTAAGGTCACTGTCCTTAAGGAATTATTGCCCCCACTATAAGTTTGCTTCAGGCTAATATGCAATTTCCTCTCAGGATTAAACAAAGCCAACCGAATTCCTTTTAAGCAATAAAGAAATTCCACAAGAACAGATGAAAAGAGACAGATTCTGATGTTCAAACTAGAAGTAAATGTTTGTTTATATAAATATTGAAGAGACTCTTTCCCAGAGACACAATCTTTTGGAAAATTTAAAAACTGTTAATAACTGTTTTCTCAAACTGTTAATAACTATTTTTCTCAACTGTTATGTGGGACTTTCTTTTATTCACTAACTATTTCTAACATTTTCCCCTTGCGTTGCCAATTTTCAGCAACAATGACAAGTGCTTGTCATAAAGCAAGTGCTCGTGCCTTGGCTATCTTAGGAGATAATGTGCGGACTTGGTGACCCGATATTGCTTGTGTAAAATAGCCTTCCTCATTTTCCAGAATAGCCACGTAGCCCGGCTAGCAACTTCACCTCCACCCTTTATTATCTCCATCTTCGTTGCAAATTGTCAATCTGTATTTGGAAGTTAAGATTCAAAATACCAAAATGTCGAACAATTGTGGGTGTCGTAGAAAAAACAAAGAAAGAAATTAAATGTTTTAATATTGATCCATGTCATGACTTATTAAGTAGTCTAGGGTGTACCACATGCGACTAATCAGAAGCTAACTTGGCGAAAAACTTTTGCTTGGTCCTAGTAACTTTCGAATTTTTTCATGTCTGGACATCTATGGTGATAGTTTAAAGGAAATGTAAACTTAATTGTGAAATATATGAAAAGCCATAGTTGAGGGCGAATATTAAAATAATGCCAAATTTGAGAGTGAAACTTATATTTAGTCTTTTTTGGCATGTGGAATACATAACATTGTTGAATTATAATTTGGCTAAATACATAAATACACAAATTCTGTAACATCCCAAAAATAATAATAAGAAAAAGGATCAAATTGTAGTTTACCAAAAATATTAGATTAAATGAAAAATAAATTATATTTAATCTTAAGTAATGAATTATTTTATAGAGAATTTATTTAATTAAATGTTTA
>CATIWJ010200439.1:0-18256 GCA_949640765.1 Croton laevigatus | reverse complement strand
ACGGCCGATAACGGCCGCGACCGTTACATAACGGCCGTAACGGCCGTTACACTTACAAATTTTAATAACCGTTAAAAAACGGTGATAACGGTAACGGCGACCCTAAATTCCGTTAAATAACGGCCGTTACGTAACGTAACGACCGTTATTTAAAACCATGGCGTGTACTTAACACTTGCTTAGGATTTCTGAAAAACGGACGTTACAGACATTGTGCACAAAAAAAGGAAAGTTTGTAAAATCCTACATTGGATATTGATTGAGATTTGAAGTTTGTAAGATACCACCCTTATATTTTATATTAATGTAAATTTGATATTTAGATGTTTGTTTGATACCCAGGATGACAATACGGTTGTTTTGAGTATAATATTATATTTTTCGGGTCCAGGGGCAATTTAATCATTTTCGGATATTTTATCATTTAAAAATAATTATCAATACTATATGGGAGGATGATAGGTATTAAACTTGTTATTTTTATATTATTTATTTAAGTATTAAATTTAATATTTTAGATTATATTTACTTATATTTTATTTTTTAAAAAAATATAAAATAAAAAAATAGTAAATTTTAAAAAAATACCTACTCAAATTGCATCAGGTGGCGCGAATTAGAAAGCAGGCAAATTGCTGTTTGGCTTGTAAAAGCAAAGCTAAGCTAAAACAAAAATTGAGAGTTGTGAAGCATAGGCAATGAGTGTTGTGTCTAGTTTTCTGAAATCCCTTAGTTTTGATTATTTGAAAAAATTACATAGATTTGTGAAGATACTAACCTTATTTTTTAGTGTTTAAGTGTTGTTTCAGCAAATTTAGACTAGCTAAAGAAAGGCAAGTCCATTTTCAAGCAAAAAATTTAGTGCCCTGTTTCTGGCACAAGCGTCACGGCCGAGATGTAAGTGGCGCGCCCACGCCCTCAATACAAAATACTTTATTGTGTTTGAGAATTTAAAAAGGAATAATGTAGTGCCCGAGACGAAGACATCGCGAGTTGAAGTCCAGCTCTAGCAAGAGCGTCGCCCCAGCGCAGGTACCATCGAGCTCGCTCATAAAATGTGATCTTTTTCTTGGAACAATCGTAAAGTTACAAGAGACCCTGGAGTGACCACGACACAAGCTTCGCGAGCGCAAGGCAAACATCTATGTTGACCTCGCACCCTCGCCTTTAACAAGTACCTCACGATGCCCAATTTCAAATGACAATTTCAAGATGAAACAACCTCGTCGCTCTGGCTACCTGTCCTCCATGCCCGCGACTGTACTTCAGAGGCAACGACTAGTGCATTAATTGAAAAGCTGTTACAACAAGTAGCTGTTGAAACTCGTTGAGAAATGTATATGTGAGGTCGCGGCTGCGACAATGGTCACGCTTGCGATGCTCACACATTTTCTGAGTAGAATTTATCTCTCTTCAAACGGTTAGTTTTTTAGTTGTGGGTATAAATACCCATCAAAACTGTATTAATGAGGTTAGACAACTACTGCATTCAATACTTTCAACAACCTCATTATTCAAATCTCTTTTTTCATTACTTTCATTAAATTTTGAGTGCTTTGTTAGTTGGGTTAGCATTAAACCCACATCTTGATTAGTTGTTGAGTTTAAGAGTTAGCTTTAAACTCTTGTTTTTTATTTGTTGTAAGTTTAGGGTGATCACAAACCCTAAGTTTGAGGTGAACATGTAAAACCTCTTGTATCTTTACTTTGTATTTTAGTGGAACCCAATTCCTTTCTATGATTGGAGAAGTGGATGTAGGCAAGAGTTTGGCCAAACCACTATAAAATCCTTCTAATTGATCACCAAATTTTTGCTCTAAATTTTTAGATTGCTACTAATTCACCTCCCTCTTAGTTGCCAAGGAACCAATAATGGGGAAAAAAATAAAAAGGGCTTAAGTGAGTTTGTTTAAAATATATATCCATTGGATTTGGAACAAGTTTGCAACAACTAGTCTTTGGATCTTTTGAAGCTTTTTTTGAGATTTTTCTTCTTTCCCTTTTTATTTCTCATATAAGATTTGATTAGTTCATATTAGGGTTATCTAAACCTGATTTGGAAGGTGTTTTGTATAATTACTTTGAATCAATTTCAAATTAATTGGTTAATTTTATTGTTTAATTGAAGTTAGGGTTTTGATGATGAAATTTGAGATTTTCGATTTTTATTTGAATTGGGACCAATTTGATTTCTGTAAATGGTTAGGGATTTATTGTTGAGGGTTCTTGAGATTTCAATTTGGGTATTTTCAATTTGATTTAAGTTTCTATGATTTACTCTTTTGTCGAAAGCTGTTACTATTATAATAAGTGTTTTGATGTGAATTTTAGATATATTGTTATTCTAAAAGTCTAGTTTTCATGAAAAATATTTTAGAGCTGTTTCAAATTGGCTTTGTTTTCAAAAAAAAAAATTATTTTTCTAACTGCTATCAGTTGGACATCTATACTGTCTGGGTCGGTTTACAAAATTAATTTCATGGACTTAGAAGTCTTCAAAAAAAAAAATTCAGGATACATTTAATATGATATGGAACTTGTTCTTGATAAAATCTTAGAATTTTTAAATGGCTAGAGTATTTACTATGAATTTTTAAAATAGGTGTTGTTGCATGAGTCTTTATTGGTAAAACAAAGATTTTGAAAATTCACTTTTCTAAAGTGGTGTTTTGATAAAATTGGTTTGATTTAACTTTTAAAATAAGTATTTTATTACTGAATCAACTTTCAAATTATATTTTATTGAATTTGAGTTTTTATTCAAATATGATTTTTAAGATATCAGGCAATTTTGTACAATTGAGTTAATTTGAGTTTTGGTAAAATTCAGTAAGGTTGTTTTTTGTATTTTAAACTAAATGGCACTAAGTTATTTTGATTTATTTTTGAGTTTGATGTTATTTATTGTTATGTATTTGAATAATTTGATTATTGGTTTCAAAATTGTTTGATTTCATGTACTCATAGTATTTATGAGCATGCATATCCAAATTATCTTAGAAGTGTCATTAATTCCTTATTTATTTTAGGTGGTTATCCTTCTACATGTTTATATGGAAAAAAATGGGTGTTTTTCTATTGAATTTTGAGGTAAGTTTCATGGATGTATTTGATTATTTATGGTGTGCAATGTGCAAACAATAATATATAGTATATATAATAAGCCCTTTGTATATATTATCTTTCTATTTTGATATATTACATTCTTTCTGCACCTAAATTCATATGTGATTAGAAGACATGGAAACATGTATGTTCGAATCAATGTTTGTTGATTATTTAAATGTGATAGTTCTTGTGCTGTGCAATGGTGCGTCATATGAAGACGGAGGACTCTTGGCCAAGGAGATGATTGACATTGCTCATTGAGGCATAATGCCTATTCATTATTATTGTTATTGATTATTAAGGTTGTTATAAGGAAGGTTATTGTTATTTTTTTTATTGAAATATTGTATTATTGTTTATTGAGGCGATATAAGGGATGGAGTATGACACACCATCATGTTTGGAATTGTCTGTGATTGATATACTTGTTTCTAATATCATTGTTGAGATTGTTTTTTATAACACCCCTTAACCCGACTACTACTAGTCGAGCTAAGTATGCCACATCTGATGCAACTTGGTATACAAAGCATTACCTCAGAATTTTTTTTCTTCTTTTACATTGTTATCCATTCTGATTTCTGACTTATCTTCACAACACATGCCATGCTAAGTTCTTCTGGTGAGCCTGACTCTACTTGACTTTTCTGATTTCCTTTGTGACTTCTTGCAACCTACAAGTTTAACAAACACTAAACTTACTGAACTACTAGCTCAGTAAGTACTTTATACTTATTTAATATAAACTCACGTGTTGATACCATATATAACACATATTTTCAACAATTGCAACATACATCACAATAGCACAACATCACAGTTCACATAAGCACAACATATACATTAAATATAATTAAATAAAGATAAAGTACCAAACCTGATATTCTCGACTTGGTTTGTCCCTCTTTTGCCCTGTGTGCTTCTTGACTAGTCCAGTTTACGTTACCATCTATTCTATCAAATAATTATATCTTCGGTTACTTTCCCATTTTATTACTAAATAATATACTACTGATTTCATTTATTCCCGTATTATAAATTATTTCTGCATTTTTTTATTTTCTGATGAATCCTCTAAATCGATTAGTTTATCTTTTGTCTACTTCTAAATTTTACTTTATGAACTCACTTGTTATTTTTATTTTGCTCCACTTCTATTTATGCCTACTTCAATTATATCCACTTTCACTCTTAACTAATTTTACACTTGATGATGCATTATTTTTTTTAACTCTCGATTCTAATTATTTAATTGATTATTAGTTTCCCAACTAATTTCTTAGTATTCCTCTATGCATACTTTTCACATAATTTTCTTTACTTATTTTTATCTTAACAATTTATTAATTTAACTGACTATAATCCTTTTCATCAAATTATTCATGTAACCCTCTTAATATTATTTACTCTTATTATTTAGGCATACTAGTAAGCATATTTTATTTATCTCATGCTTTACCAATTACATATAAATCACATAATTAATATAATTATTTTTCATTAACTAATCCATTTTATACTTCGACTAGTTATAATGACAATCCTTAATTAATTATGGGTAGTAATTCTTTTAATTATTAACTAATTGATTTAACATCATTTCATTTAGCTACTAATCCAAATATCAATTAATTATTGCTATTTACATGAACTTATAAATTCCACACACATATGTAAATATATCCATAAATAAATTTCCACATACAAAATCCCCTTCCAAGCTCTTCTTTAATTATGTTATGCAATGGTGATTAACATCTTATTCTTTGATGTATATTATAGGTTTTGAACACATTAACTTACTATTAAATACTTAATACCTTCTCAACTTCATTAAATTATCTAAGTAATAATTACTTCATGCCAATAATTGATTTTTGTTATTTTATAGCATATTTATTCACATCAAATCTCTTTCTTAACTAATTAATATCCTTAGTTAATTATTTTTTTAAAATAAATCCATTTTATAATTAAACTAAAGGGCATGATTGAATTACTAAAATAAGTTTAGGGCTTATATGTAATTATTTAAGGGCTCCGTTGCACATAGAATATAAATTCAGGGGTCAAATTGTGAATTATTTGTTAAAAACTAATCTGGAGGGCATAAATGAGAAACAAAAATAAGTTTAGGGGGTTATTTGTAAATTTTCAGGGTCTTATTGAAATGCGTAAAAAGGGCCAAAATGAGATTCTGTAAAAGATCAAGGCCGCGCGCGTGATTTTCCAGAGACTCCGAAATGCTGCCGTTTTTGCTTGGTGCCAAACGACGCCGTTTGGGTCGTCTTCTTCACCCGCCAGCCTGCAACACAAGTTATCCGACCTGTTCCGTTACTGTTTCAATGCATGTTTCCGTTTCCAACAATAACAGTTCGCAAGACGTACACCGATCTCTTCCTCTTGCCGGGCCGATCTCGATGGTGATCTTAAAGTAGCCGTCCGGTCACTGAAAACATTTATTATTTTGTTTGGATCTTGACCAAACCCGACGGATTACCCATCGATCCGACTGGTATTCCCTTTTTGGGCAATATTTTCCACCGTTTCTCGATTCCAGGTTGATCACCGGACGGTGACCAGCCGTTTGGTGACTTCTGTTGTTCTAGATAGCACCGGAGGGAGGCCGGTTTTCTATCGGGTTTTCTCTCTTAATTTTCGATTATTGATTTATTTTTATTCATAAATTCAATTTGAATTTTGAATTGTATCTACTGTTGTTTCTCCTTCATTTTCTACTTCTTCATTCACTTCTACTCTCTTTCTCTCTCCCCCCCCCCCTCTGTCTCGGTCTCCCCCTATGTTCACTGTTTATTTCCCAATTTATATCCATAATTTTTCTTGTTCTCCATGGTCTACTTTCCTCAACTTCCATTTGTCCTATTTCCAGACTCTTCCAACACCTTCTACTTCTTTTCCTTCCTCTTTCGTGCCTTCTTCTGCTTCCTTTGATTATCATTACTATACTTTTATTGTTATTAACACATTTCTCTTGTAAATTTTCTTTTTGGTCCTCTAATAATTTATTTACTTGCTATCTTATCCTTTACGTATTTTAATTCTACTATGCTTAAATTTTCGTCTGTATTTATTTGTTTATTTTACTGTACCCCAATAAGATTTAACAACTTTCTTATCTTTTAATTTACCTAGCGGACTATAATTTGTCATAAATTTTCTATCAAATTTTGATTATAATCTTGACACATGCTTTATTCTTAATATTTTAATATCCCTTCGTCGATTGATAAATTCCCGGTCTCTAAATTTGCTTTCCTATAATTAGACTTATTATTTCGGTCATCGACCGATAATACCATATTTCTTTTATAACCATGGCTAAAATATGTATTAAATATTCTTGATTAAAATTTAATTTTTTTTTCACAATTTATTATGCCTTCATATTTATTTATTTATTTATTCACTACTTGAATAACTTATTGATAATCAATATTTCGATTTTTGTGCTTATGTACTGGATTATGCTTATAAATTTTCCAAATACTTTAACATTTATTGTTATACTTTAATTATCTACTGGACTTTACTTTATGATTTAATTCTTGATGAATCACAGTTAAAATTTTAACGTAATCTTTTGTTTATTCAAAATAAGTACTTTTTCTATTTATTGTTCCAATTATTGCTACCATTTATTATTTGAACTTTGCACTATTTTATTCATCACTATATTTTGTCTTTGTATTCTCTGACTGTTTTTAGATTTAGTCAAATACATATTCACTTATTTTCTATCTAGTAATACTTTGTTTATGATTCATTTACAATTATATTCCCTACTTTCACTTCTTTTAACACATGCTTACCTTGGTTTATGGTATATTTACCATATTTATAACTCATTTACTTCCTATCTGCAGTATGTTTACTTTGCTTATAACTCATTTATTTTTCTTTTATAATACATTTACTTCCACATTACTTCACAATGCACTCCCATACTCAAGTTATTATTATATTTTTGACTTTAATAATTGTAGGATGTGACAGTTTTCCCTATCATTCATAGACTTACTGATCTCCTATATATAACACTCACACCCATATAGATTATTTTGCAGGTTTCCGATATTCTGCTGCGGCGAGGCTCAAATTCCCTTTTTTAGAAGATTCATGGATAGTAGATTTATTAGTCCTATTAAGAAATGGAACCGGAACTAAAACGGATGATCTGATACTATAGTTCTTATGAAATTCTTGAATCAATTTTTAAAACCTAAAATGGTAAATTAAAAAATATAATCAATAATAATAAATTAAATAAAATTGAAGTAATAAAAAAAGTGGAAGAATGATAAGCAAATAAATAGATAAAATAATAAAGCGAAAATGAATTGTTTTGTTGATATTTGAGGCCATATTCCAAATAAATCGTTGAGGCTATTTTCCTCTCTTTGTTCTTACTATTGTTCAAATCCACTATTATAATTTTTAATAATTTATTTTGTCCTAAAACTTTTTTTTTTTAAACTACATTTGGCGCAGAAGTCTTGTAAATTCAAAAATTCTATCAATAATCTTAAAAGTATCCAATTATAGTCAACAGAATTAATAACTATCAAGCCCCTATAATTTGGTCAAAACATTTGTAAGGATTGAAATAATCAAACTTGCGGTATTTGTACTGTGTTGGACGACAAATTTTAAGAAATTTTCAAAATCAAGTAAAAGTTTTCTTCTATGCACCAAATAGATAGGAACGGACCTAGGTAGAGCCAATAGCCGTTAAATATAAAAAAAAATGGCTTTCTTATTGATTTTTTCACCTATCAAGTTAAAAACTCAACCTAAAACTGCCATCACTATGTATGGGCCCCTCCCTAACTTATGGGATGGATCCGTTCCCGCAAATAGGAGCCGATAATGTGGTTAATAGGAATCAAATTCAAGATCTACACACCCTATAACTTACACCATGATTGGCTTGGAAAAGTTGCTTTAATGTAGTTTAAATTGCATTTTATCAAACCCTAATCTTCTTAATTTCTAAACTTTTAATGTTTTGCAAAATGTTATTCAAATAGTTAAATGCTAATTAAACAACTAATCCTGCCGAACACATAGAAGTTTTTAACTTGTTACGTTAATTAGCCTAGTTGTTAATTTTTTTTCCATTTAACCACTATGAAGTGTCAAAAAAATCCTTAACTGATGCATACTTTAAATTTAAATCAATAACATTTCTGAATGGCATTAAATTTTTAATGGATATATAGTTTAGTCACCCTATATAAGGATTTACATGGTAAATGACCCTGCCCAATAATAAGGTAATGCAATTAGTCCATTTTTTCGGTTTATAGCATTCTCATCACTCTGGAAACATGAATATAAAAATAAATACCAATATATAATATCTGGAAATGTCAACACTCTTTACGTATCTTATACTTAGAACAAGTGGAGCAGTTGTTATATTTTAAAGAGAAGCAGGTAGCAGCATATATATTGGTCAATTTCAAATTGAATTTTTACAAATGAGACTACTTTTTTCATTTGAAAATAAGGGTGGTTTTACACAGAGAAAGAACATTGATTCAAACGTAAGGAGATGGACATTTGAATAATAATATAATATCTATGGATTTTGACTTAATCAAAGATTTTTAAATCAGCACTAGGCTTATAAAATTGTGGATTCAAGTTGTAGTTAAAGCTCAATAAATTAAAGGAACAATACGGTTATTATCTATACACACATCGAATATTATAATTTATGACAAGGAATATATATATATATATATCAAACGTTTGGGTAGGTATACGAATAGGATGAGTTTCACAAATTTTCATTAGCATTATTTGGTCTAAAGAGCTAAAGAATGTAAGCTCAAACTTTTGACGCCAATTTGGGCATATGAAATTGACAAAACCATGTCACAAAAAAGCCTACGCTCATAAGATGTTTTGGACACTTAGCTGCTCATTGGCTAGTAAACTTGGTGCCAATAAATTACATTCTAACTATTTGTCCATCATGAATTATGAGAACTGAGCCTAATTTACCTGAAAACTCGAGTTAACATGTGAAAATTGCCCAGTCTTATAAAGACTAGATCTTCCTCACTCCTATCTGATGTAGGATTTAATATGAATGAATCATTATACTTACAAGTTAGGACTAAAAATTTTGGAAAAAAAAAAAGAACTTAGGACTAAAAAGAAGTTAAAAAAAAGGGTAAGGACTAAAAAGACATTAGGACTAGGGCTCAAAATCAATTGATGAAGATCGTCAACTTAGGATCTTTCATCAAGAACAAAAAAAATTAAATCAGGAGCCAAAAAGTAACTGAATTAATCTTTGAACAATTTGGATCCTTAGCTAGCCTAGCTTGTGGTATGATATTCCAAATTGATGCGTATGAGGTGTTTTTAAAGTGTGGCCACGTACAGGCCCATTCCCGATATTTGAGGGAACATGTTCTATTTTTTAGTTTGGGGCCTGTAACTAAATTTCATTCAAATTTCTAACTTTAAAAAATGATTATAAACTAATTATAAAATGATTATAAACTATTATACACTAATTATATACTTATATGATTATATGATTTTTTGTTTTAAATTTTGGGCCCTCCAAAATGTGGGGCCCTGTTCTATTGAGCAGCTTGCACACCCTAATGGCCGGGGCTGGCCACATATAGGATTATATAAGAAGCCTTATATACTCAATTTGAGGATCATAACCCTAATGTTCCTATTTTCAATTTTGCCTATCATAAAATTAAAAATTACATTAGAATATCTACACATTTGAACACATACTGTATAATTTAAAATAAGCCCATAACAACTTTAACTAAATTAAATAGGTCAAGCCTATTATAATATTATATATAATATAAAATTTTTTTAACCTTATATTATATTTAATGTACAAATTATAAGTCCAAAAAATAAACCAAAAAATAAACTAACAATCTGCTACTTGGGCTATGTTTGTACATAAATAAAATTTTATAATTTTTTTCCATAACATAATCTTATGAGCTCAAAACTTATCTATCATAACCAAATGACTTTTTCAAACAATCTCATCCATCAGCTATTATAGAACTAAGACATTATTTATTATAACTAAATCAAATAAAATTAATCTTGAATTCATATACTAATATAACCAAATGACATAGATCAAGTATGATCTACGAACAAGTTCCTGAACATTAAGATCATAATTCGTAATTTTTTTCTTTCACATGGATCAAAAGAAAGATTGGATAAATCTAATTCATTATAATCTTGTTTAGGATGATCAATTTCTTTTAGAGTTTATGATTCCAATCGAACATGTTTAAAAGGCTCGCTTTTGTCTTTGTGGTGATGATTCACACGTGAGTTCTTTTTTTAGATTGAAAGTATTTTTTTAATGTCATACCTATAAAATAAAAATTAATAATTAGTTCTCAACAGATTTTTAATTTATATTTTTTCAAATCCTATATAAATAGTTATAAGGAAAACATGATAAATTCTATCATTAAAAAAATTCCATAATCCAATCATATCATATATTCAATACTAAAAAAATTTAACAAATATTCACATATAGAATTAAAACTAAAAAAATCATATTTAATCTAAATTTATCATAAATCTCTAATTATTAAAAAAAAAATTTAATTAATAAAAAACTATACATGATATTTTATAATATATAATTAATATTCAAAATATTTATTTTTTTTTAGCGATTTCAGCATTATTCTTTTTTTTAACCGTAAAAATTATTTCAATCAACTATTCTATTCTAATATTATAATATTATGTAACTATTATAATCATGGATAACATCATCATTCTCTTTTGTCTTATTTAGAAAAAAGTGAAAAACATGAATGATATATCACCACATCACTATATCACCAGTCAGGAATGACGAGATTGATGGAAAACCATCACCACAAAATTTCAAGCGCAAAATATAAAACAAATATAAATTGAAAAGCTATTAACAGAACAAGAATGGAATCCCAAGTTTTCTTTCAAGACAAGAATTATTAAGCCAAACAAAATTGGTATCAACCTCAAATTCAGCCCAACGTAAACAAACAAACGATTAACGACAAATATGTTTCTGAATTAGAGAACCACCGAACAACAATGCAATCCATCATTTCTCTCAAATATGAAGCTGTCGCCGCCGCTTTTAGTGGATCTCACGAAATTTTAAAAACCCAATTACCATTTTCCAATTCATCCATGGAAACACAAGAAGCCATAGACCACTAGAAAGGTCATGAAACAAGGAATTCAAAAATATCCTCAAACTTAATGTTCGGCAACCAAAATGAGGTGAAAAAGGCATCAAAAAATTGACCTGATCCATGACCCGGATGAAATCTCCAATTCCCTCCAATGAACAATGAATTTAAGACCACCGTTGGACTCACCGGTACCTGACCTGTCAATTCATGGCCTCTAACCAGTTGTCCAGTTAGTGGTGGCTCCAATTTCATTCGGTAATGTCTGCTTTTTCTTTCTATTTATAAGAGGTTGTTGCCATCGTTTCCGGCATCGGTGGAAAGATTGACGGCTCAACAGCAGAACCTTTCTAAGCTCTTTTGGCCGGTGATCGTAGAGAAGAAAGGAAGAAATAAAAGCAAAGGAATAAGCTCGGAGCATTTTGGAATTAAAAAAAAATTCACACAAGCATTGAACTAACAGAATATTCTATGAGGGGACCAAATAGTTGGACAGATAAAATATGCAGAGACTTGTAAATAATAATCATATAAATCTAGAGACTAAATTCTAATATTCTACAAAATATAGGGATCAATAAATTATTTTCCTAAAAATTATTTCAAATCTTTATCCTTTAATTTTTTTAGCTTAAAATTGTTCAACTTATTGAATTTTTATCAACTTAATCATATTTGGATTTGAGTTTTTTTTTTAATGTCATTATCCTTCCATTCAGAAAAAATATGAGTACAACTCATTATAAATATAGAAAAATTTAAAACAAACAAAAAATATAATAATAGCATTACTAAAAGATGAAAAAATTTCATACTTAAATCCTCGATATTTCACTTAATGGTATTCTTGAACCACAAATCGATACCTCTTTGGTTTTAAACAAATATGATCAGAAGATGAAGAAATTGAGAGAAAAAGAAGAGAGGTTTTCTGGTATAAACGGATTTTTTTTTTTTTTTTTTTCAAGGAAAGGAATTGGATTAAATTAATCACAATAATTACATATTCCTAACTGAACCAACAACACTTAGTCACAACATACGATAGCAATAAGTGAACTATTGGAGGAGGAGCATGAAATACGTGTAAGTCTAAATTGTCAAGAATGGCTATAGTGAGCTAAATTGTTGGTTCAAGGGTTGAATATTTTATTTTGATGATTTACAAAACCATTAGAATTTATTGATTTTCTACATACATGTAATACTTTGAATTCGTAGGTTTTAATAAAAAATTTGAAGACCACATCAAACACCATCTAAACAGAAGAAACTCTTTGAAGATGAATAGTATGAAGATTAGATTAAAATAGGAAGTTCAAAATTTATGTTTAGATTGTAACGGTTGATTAAGAATTGTTCAACTTCAAAAATATTTTCAAACTATTTTCAAAAGTATTTCTTTTTAATCCTTTAATTGAGATTTTCTGAAACATCAACTTACAAACTTGTCTAATATAAAATTCTAATACTAAAATAAAATATCAAATTTTTGTATGTACAACTTATTGTATTTCATAACTGCTGAATGTCTACTTATATATATATATATATATATATATATACAGATGAATTTGGATGAATACCGCTATAAGTGGTGAATTACCAATGCAACTTTATAATATGAAATAAATACATTTTAACAGAGATCCTACTAAAGTTATCTTTTTAAACGGCTAGCTACTAAAAATAAGGATTCACCCTTTTAAATGGGAAAAAAAAGGATGAAAATGCATATTAAATCAATCAAATGTACAGTTTTTCCTTTGAACATTAGTCAAAAAAAATATTTCTTGTGGTCTCATGTGAATACGAGTGCAAAATTGATTTAAAAAATTTGAAAAATAGGCACTCGTTGAAAAGACGGGAAAAATTAAAGGAGTTGCCACCTTAATTTATTTCTAGAAGAAACATTAAGGAAAAACTTAAAAATGTGACTTTAGTTAACCTAATGGACCAAAAAAAAAAAAAAAATATTACAAAAAGACACTAATCTCTCATCCCAAAATAGATTCGAAAACTAGATTTTCAGATGTGGGCCAAAAATAATAAATGAAAAGAATATTTTAAGAAATAAACTATGCCGAATCAGTAGGAGAAAAATAAAACAATGCATGAACAATTAATAACAATATAAACACATAATAATCACAAAAAAAAAAGAATTATATTAAGAGAGAAAATTAATTAGATCTTGGATCTCGATTGGCTTAATGTCGTTGTCTGCTTTTTGGCTCATGTCTCAACTTAAATATTGTTCCTGCATGAAAATATTCAACAAAAATAACGTACAAAGGCAATAAACAGAAAAAACACAAGCTGTAAACTACAAAATATTACGATGGAATTTATTGGAAACTCATGGTAAAATAACTAGAAAATTGATTTTAAACCCTAATTAAACTAAAACTCGAATTTTATATAATAAAAGGAAAAAGGAAGGTTTTTTATATTTTTTGAGCTCACAACCTAAGATTAAACCCCAAATCTTGCCTACAAACTCAATTTATTCGAGATAAGTGGAATTTTGGATATGGGCCCAAAAGTGGGAGTTTTTGCAGAAAAAGGATCAAAATTTTTTTAAAAGGGCTCGCATTACACGGAACAGATTTGAGGAGTCACTGCCCTAATTTTTATTTTCTAAGCAAATTCAAGGAAAAAATCTAAAAAGACTCCAATTTAGCTCAAGAGCTAAAATATAATTTTTACAAAAGCAACAGTCTCAAACCGTAGTGGATTCGAGGACTAGGTATTCAATTTAATGAAGTTAAAATAATTATTGACAAATAAATATAAAAAATAAATAAAAATGGATAGATAAATGTGATAAATAAATAGTAAAAAGGAAGATGATAAATTTAAATAATTAAATAAAATAAAAGGATAAAGCTTAAGATAATATTAAACTCTAAATTTGAATTCAAATTTAAACTCATATCTTGCAGCAGCAACTTGAAAACAAAAAGATTAGTAATAAAATGAAGATCAAACTAACAATAAGACGAAGAACATTAAGAAGAATATCACAATAGAAATTAACATGAAATAATAAATTAGGGAAAAGTGTTTTTGAATTTATTATGCCCGCAGTTTAGGATTAAATCCCAAACATGCCTACATATCTAATTTGAATTTAGGATTATGGCGGAATGTAGTTTCGAAATTACTGCCAAGTGATTTATTTATGTGTTTACATTAGTAATAAGAGGAATTGAAAATATTGAATAAGCTGGAGTAGAGATTATACTTAAGCGTCGAAGGTTTGACAGAATCTGAACTGTGTTGGGAATTTGCCAATTTAAGACTTGAGAAAAATAATTCTCAAGTTTAAAGAGAGAGAGAGAGTCAAAATTTAAAGGGAGAAAGAAGGTCAGGAGGGAATGTTTTCAAGTCCAGAAATGGTTTGAGAATGAGGTGAGTAGGGGTCTATATAGTGGTAGCAAGAGGGTAGGATAAGATCAAAGTAAGTTGGGTGTAAGTGAAATTGTATCTAGGTTTAATAATCTAAAATAAGACGCGTGGCAGCATACTATTGGGACACGTGGTAGTATGTATGGTAACAATAGGAATGTGGTGCACACATGGCAACAACTAATAATGATGTGGCATATGGGACCGGCTGAGGTGTCAAGTCGGTCGGAGGCTGGTGGGATGATGATTGGAGTATAGCGGTAGGGAGTAGAAACGATGATTGGAGGTGGTGGTAATGCCGTAGTCTATACACGCTGGAAGCTGTTGTTGGTTACAGTGCCATGTGGCAACACCTAATTGTTACCACATGGCCCGCAGTTTAACCACGTCTTGGACATGGTGCCGCGTGGTAGCACTAGGTTGATTGGTGCTACTTACGTGGCTTGCTGACTGAGCTTATATTTTGACTTACTAACAGCCATATGGCAGAAGATGATTGGGCCATATGGCTACTTACTGAGCTAGTTTGACTCTGACTCTAACTTTTGGTTTAATTACTGCTGGTTTGGTTCAATTGAATTTGGTTTGAACTTCTTTTGGTTTTTACCTTCATTTTAAGTCTGATTTCAAGCCTTTCGATCTTGGAAAAATTTTTGGTTTGAGGCAAAATGCACTTAAAGCCTAGATTGACAAACGAGGCTGAGAAACTACAATATTGGTATGATATAAAGGCTAGAATGGCTCTAGTTCAGGCAACTGGGCATAGTAAAAATGCTCTGATTAGGCTGGTTTTTACCTAAGGCTTTAAGAGATTTATTTAGGCTTTCGTCTGAGTCTAATCCTAATAAATTGGACTCTAGGGAAGCATTTTTTGGTATTCACAGGAATGTAGTTCCAAATCACCATTAAGTGATTTAATTATATATTAGTTTATTGTTAGGTGACGGGGGAGAAAAGATTAATTAAAAAACTAGTTAGAATATGATATATGGGCACGGATTATTCGGCAAGAGCTGAGCTGAATCTTGAATTTGAGGGTGTAGAAGTTAAGAAAAATAATTGTAGAGCCTTGAGGAAAGAAAATTTGTATAGACCATGAGGAGAGAGAAACTTAGGTTTTTTGGAACTTTTAGTGTGTTACTGTATCTTAAATTTTGTCTTGAAATGTGTATGAGTACTCCTATTTATAGGGATGCAAGCAGGGTTATTTGGGAGTGTGGGAAGTTATTTCCAAGTCAAAGGGGGATTAGGTTTCTTTTTCTCAAAACTAAAGCAGAGAATATTTCAAAATTATAGCATTCTAGAATACTTCAAAATATAAGAAAACTAGAACGGAATAGGAGAAAGAAAATGTGAAAAATCAAAATTACAAAGGCGGTGACATGTGTCACCCTGTGATTTGGCCATATGGCAGTAGCAGATTGGACAAAAGAGATAGGTCAGGTGCCACATGACAGGCGGTGACATATAGCAATAAAGAATTGGCCAGGAGGGTTGAAGTGGCAACTAAGGTGGTAAGTTGGTGCTGACATGGCAACTGGCGTGGCGTTGGCCGGAGGGTAACCGAACAGTGACTAGAAACGAGCAAAAATTTGGTCAGTTGGTGATTAGCAGGTGGACAAGTAGAGATGGCGGTGCGTTTTGGCTATTGGCGGTGTGTGGTGGACAGTAGTAGAGTTGATCATTGACCATTTGATTGCTGACTAAACTAGTTACTGCAACATAATAGCTTCTGATTGGAGGCTGTCTTTGTTGTTTGACTTTGACTTTAGTTTTATTCTGCTGGTTTGGTTCAATATGGACCAGTTTGATCAGATTTGTGCTTCTACCTTAGTTTTATATCCAATTCCCAATCAATTTGACTTAGAAAAATTTCCGTTTCAAGGTGAAGTGTACTTGAGACTAAATGAGATATAGGGCTAAGAAATCAAAACGTTGAGCTTGTATAAAGGCTAGAAATTGTCTAATTTAAACTACTAGGCTTAGAAAAATGCTTGAATTGATCTAATTGTTGGATTGAGGCTTTTGTGGGTTTGCCCTAGGCTTGGCCTAATAAAGGGTCTCAAATTTTAGTATATACATCTTTAACGTTTGATTTGAACATATTTTCCCTTTAAACTTTACTAAAGTATACCATTTGTGTCCCTTGTCATACTAGCAACTGGGCGCTTGATTTTAATTGTTCATTTAAAGCTTGTGATGTAATAATGTGGCAATAAAATAGTGGCCAAATATATAGTTTTTCCCTTTAACTTTACTTAAAAAACCAAATTTCCCCTTAAGGTTTGTATTGAATTGATTGTGACCCCAAACTTTACCAAACTTTCTCATTTATATCCAAGGTGTCGAATATGAACTCACTTCTAAAATTGAAACACAACACACCGAGGGTAAGGGATATGAATACTATAGTTTGATAAAGCTCATTATCATAATTGAAAGAATTCATATAGCGAATATATAAATAAATTGAAAATAGAAAAAATACCTCTTGGATGACGAATGAGTATTCCCACGAGCGGAAGCGAAAACAATCAAAGATTCAGTACATTAGGCCGTCTATAGAACATAAAGTCCTATAACGCTGTATCACAATCTAAGAACTTCGTGAGGAAGAAATTGGAAGGTTTTGGGAGAAAATGACTGTGGAGACTAAGAACGTCGTGAGTTCTGTATCCCTAATTTCTTATTAAGGATGCTTATATATGTGTTGGATTATTAGGGTTACCCATTTAACCCTATGACCCATCACTATTAGGTCCACCCATGATCCACAAGTCATTGGCGAATATTTTAATTAATTAATACTAAATTAATTAATTAATTCTAACATCTCCCACTCGCACATGACTAATATCTTATCCATCATATCCAATCTCAAAATTATACAAGCAAATAGATCGTTGACCAGCATACCTCGAGAGCTCAAATGTCGTATACCTGTTAGGGACATACGACGTCTCAATAATCCATTAAAGGTTCCTCCATTATCTATAACGTATGCCTTACCTTAGAATGTTTCTATGCATTCATTGCCACTCACAATCAATCTCTAGCATTGTTTCATTTGTTCACTATCATAAACTCATATACGATAGGCTGGCCAGCAAAACAATTAAAACCATGAATGCAGACAACAACAATCTTGCCCTCATACATCATTTCCTTTGTAATGACTAACATTCTAATATAGACAAAACCCTTTAGGCTGAATCACTCATGACCATAGGTATTTTGCTAAAACTACAAAGCCAAGCCATACTCTAGAAATATGCCCCAGGTCATAAGGGTAAATTTAAAAAACCACATGTTAACGAATAGAGTCTCACATCAAGAAAAATTTAAGCTCACAGAACTTTTGTTCATAATTTCTCCATCTCTTGGTCAACTTTAAGCACATATAGTATGATACATATGTTATGGTTCCTTTTTCGACTTGAAAAAGTGTGCATGTTCTTTACACTATACTGTGTATGTTCCTTACACCATACAGTTTGATCTCAACCTTT